>JBBBDQ010028565.1:330000-532500 GCA_037127315.1 Ascarosepion bandense
TTGGTTGTAACGGGCAGTTTGCGAATGAACGATAGTAGTAGTCGTCTCATTGTTTGTGTGGAGGATTGGCGAACACGTGCGTGCATGCTGGAAGCAAAAATCGCATTAAAGATTGTGTTGTCTCACATGGCAACACAATAACAATCTCTTCTATTATCTATTATAGTCATTTGAGAATGTGTGTGGAGATATCGTAGTTAATTTTCTTCAGGTGAGGTTTCAATTGTTTTATGTATATGGCTTCGAGTATTTTTAGTTTTTGTTTATTGTCGAAAACACAACCAGACTAAAACACGAAAACAATAAACAAAAGCTAAAAATATTATTTAACGAAACTTGCATCAATATATGTATATATATATTAGAAAGCTTATCGATACAAATATTTGGCCCTTATGTTGTACGCCACGAGCCCACACTTTCCAAAATAGAATTCTCATTTATAAACCATAAATGTGATATCACATTGTAAATTTCCACAAGGTTGATTCCCTGTCTAATGAATAAAGATCACTAAGTTATCCTATTGAATCTTCAAGAAGAATATACTTATATTCTTCAAACAAATTGATGAGAAAGCATCCAAATATTAGTTTGTAATGTAATAGATTTTATCTTACATATGTTTTGCGCGTTATCAAATAAATGGTAATCAGTCACAAGGATATACGTTGTGGTGCAGTGGATATAGATTCGGAACGACTAATCGGGTTGCCGAGTTCGAATTACAGTTGGATTTCTTCCATTCACTTACGCACAGGTATCCCAATTATGGGTTAAATAATAGAACAGATTGGGTTCTATAGCCTAGGCTGGCAACCAGTCTACTGCAGAAAGCAATGACAACCTACTGCGGGATAATTTTCTGCCCAATCAGTTATATCTCTTTCGAGACATGATCGCACAAAGTTTTATTAAGTATGGCACTTAACTAAATGAATCAGTTAAATCATTTGGCATGGACAAAATTACTGGTAAATATTTGAATATATTTGATTAGCAGAAAAATACACAAAGTGGTCCCAGGTGGCATTGAAAGTAATATTAATTTAGCATATGTTTGTAACATTCGATTATTCTGCAAAGACACGACAGGTGGTTCAGATGCGTTTTACTGAAATGATATTATCGCTATTATGATAATCTGTTTCTGAAAACTAAGATGCCCGCAAATCAGTGCGTACGTGTTCTTAATTTTGTGTATTTTGGAGAACGTGCCTTCCGTCACACTGGGGAATTTCTTTATATCTGTATTTTCCAAAAATATTATCAAATCTTGTGAATATTCTACATTTTTTTCCTAAATGCTCTGAACATTCTATAAAAACAAATAGTTAAGTGGAAACTGAACCATGTGTGTCAAATGCTATCGATCATAAGTTCAATGCTGATGTCTTTTTATTCTTGATTTTTGTATGTGACCTCATATGTAGTCATAAGATATATTTATTGCGTATACATGTATAGAATAGTTGAGCTTGACTTTTAATAACTTCAAAATTAACTATAATTGAGCTTGAAATTAATATCTTCAAAATTAACCATAATTTAGCTTGAGTTTAATATCTTCAAATTTAACTATAATTGAGCTTAATTTTTGATATCTTCAAAATTAACTATAACTAAGCTTAGAGTTTTAATATCTTCAAAATTAACTATAACTAAGCTTAGAGTTTTAATATCTTCAAAATTAACTATAACTAAGCTTAGAGTTTTGATATCTTCAAAATTAACTATAACTAAGCTTAGAGTTTTAATATCTTCAAAATTAACTATAACTAAGCTTAGAGTTTTAATATCTTCAAAATTAACTATAACTAAGCTTAGAGTTTTAATATCTTCAAAATTAACTATAACTAAGCTTAGAGTTTTAATATCTTCAAAATTAACTATAACTAAGCTTAGAGTTTTAATATCTTCAAAATTAACTATAACTAAGCTTAGAGTTTTAATATCTTCAAAATTAACTATAACTAAGCTTAGAGTTTTAATATCTTCAAAATTAACTATAACTAAGCTTAGAGTTTTAATATCTTCAAAATTAACTATAACTAAGCTTAGAGTTTTAATATCTTCAAAATTAACTATAACTAAGCTTAGAGTTTTAATATCTTCAAAATTAACTACAACTAAGCTTAGAGTTTTAATATCTTCAAAATTAACTATAACTAAGCTTAGAGTTTTAATATCTTCAAAATTAACTATAACTAAGCTTAGAGTTTTAATATCTTCAAAATTAACTATAACTAAGCTTAGAGTTTTAATATCTTCAAAATTAACTATAACTAAGCTTAGAGTTTTAATATCTTCAAAATTAACTATAACTAAGCTTAGAGTTTTAATATCTTCTTCAAAATTAACTATAACGAAGCTTAGAGTTTTAATATCTTCAAAATTAACTACTTCCATGCTTACATTAGATTTTCGTCAGAATCTATACTGTTTCTTTAAGACAAATTTATTCCTGCTTCTTTCGGTAATTCGAAATGACAGTATGTTTAATTATCTTCTATACTTCTGAGATGAGGTAATAACTTCTGCATTTGTATTCCTCTTTCTGATAACATTTTAAGCCTAAATATCGTGTTCCTTGTTCGAGTGTCTTTGACAAACTCGCAATGCAACTGTCCTATTTTCGATCGTTTATTCTGCGCGATTAATTCGAATAAGTTTAGTTATATGGCTCATAAAGCTGATTATTAGGTTATGTTCGTTTTTGTTTGCAGCTGATTTTAAGGTTGTGCAAATTAAAATTTATAACCATAAGTATTTTACTGTACTGTATTCCCCTACTGTAGATTTTTTAACCCTTTCTTTGGTTTTGTCAATGCCAAAATCATCTAAAGCCTCCATAATCTCAATTACAATTCCGCCTGGCTCTGCTACTTTGTTTCTGTTCAATTTGACTGGTGCTAATTTGAATTTAGATATTAATATTTCCTGTCCGTTGATATTTCTGTTTATTACTAGTAGTTTTTTTCTACAATGAAGGGTTTTCCATACATTTTTTCAATCTCTGAATTATTTTTCTTTTCATAATATCAGTTTTCCAACCCTGGAAATTATTCATTCTGTTGACGTGCATGTATTTTTGTCTGGTTACTTGTCTTTTTTTATGCATATCTAATTTATCAGTGATACGTCTTCTTTCTATTGATATACGTTTTTCATTCAGCCATACCTCTTTAATATGGCTGTACTTGCTCATAATTTATTCAAGGAGAGACCGATAATATGTTCCGGTAAATGGCATAGATTTTGTCTCTTATTCATGATGTCAAAAATTTCATCTATCATCCTTTTATTTTTTCTTTGTCTAATTTCCTTTGGATCGATCAACGATTGCTGATGTTACGAACGTTTCTCTTCAATTTTCCGACTTCAATATTCCATTCTCCTTTTGTTCCCCATATCTGTTGTTCCCGGTGTTCATATATTTTTCCTTTAGATACGTTAGTTGTTGATTATATAATATATTTTTTTAATCATATCACTCCGAGCAAAGCGGTAACGCCACTGATGTGCAAGGGGTTACATAGGAGTGAAAGCATTGGAAAAGAGAAAGCCGGAAACCAAATCCTAAATAGGGAACAAGGGATGAGCCTCTTCATCTGTTCAATAGACGTGGGTGGAGTGTGAACCAGGCGATAGTTTAGTCTATCTAATCCAATTGAAAAAAGAGTGAGAAGATTGGAAAATAGAAAACCGGAAACCGCATCCTAAACAGAAAACGAGGGATGGCCATCTTCACCTGTTCAATATACGTGGGTGGAGTGTGAACCGGGTGATAGTTTAGTCTATATGCAGCTATATATCCAGTTACAATATTTTCGGTTCTGGAATTAATATCAAATTAAAAACAATTTTATTACTTTTTACATTCTTCAATAAAATCTTAACTGTTTTAAAATGTTGTATTTGAAACGCCAATATACAAACTTTATATGTTGGAAGCGTCTATGTAGTCTCTTGAGTCGCCGTAATATGACCATATTAAAGCTGATAATTCACATGTTTTCCATATTTGGTTTATAATTTGCTTGTCTCCCAGGTGTATTTATTCTATGAGTACTAGCTTAATGTTTGTTACACCTGACTATAAATATTTGAAATATTTGAATTGAATGAATTCTTTGTATTTTGAGGTTTGGAAATGACACTGCGACTACATAGGATAATTTTCTGCTAAATCTTGATAGTGCAAAATTTAATGAGCAGTAATTTTATCATACCAGAATTTCTAGTGATTAGAGTTACAAATCAGTAATATGAATTGATTCTTAATTCCAAAAGAACATCAAAGCCTTTGTATTTACTGAACATGGACGGTAGTTTAAATCATTGGCAACAATTTCACATGGTCTTACTGAAATAAGTATAATAATATCTGAATTTATTAAAACATTAAGTAGCTGTAGTTTAGGTAGGCTTTATCTTATCAAATTAGAGTATGAATTGTTAATATTTTCGACAAAATTTCCATCTTAACAATATGCCTGTAGAGAAGAAACATTCAAAATGATGCTTTCTCAGACACAAAAAAATCAAATTCATGAGCTTCATGAGATATTACATTAGACGTTTTTTTTAATTAATAATATGAATGTATTATTTAAAATCTAAGATACCCTCCAAGTCAATAATCTTATTTATTCAAATCACATGTTTTAGTCTTTAAAAGAAACAATCGTTTATAGGCCTTTAGAAGGCAAATGCGAGGATCACTGGCGCCGAAATACGAGCCTATTTCGAAAGCAATACATTATGGTAATGAAGCCAAGAATGGCCACTTTAATCTTGGTTTGTGGGTTGAGATAAAGAGCCGACAAGTGTTTGGTAACAATTGTGATGCTGAGCCAAATTTGGCCGAATCGGCGAAACGTTGCTCCACGTTTCAGAAAAATACCCCATGTTTCTGCGATTTTACACATCATTCGTGTTGTGGAGAGAAATTTATTCTCATTTCTGATGGACGCTTCCAACATTTTTGCACAGCCCTTTGTCGAGCGTTTTTGTTTTTTTTTCGGATAAACAACTGAAAATTTTGGCGTCTGTTTTTGAAGAGATATTGAGAAGGAATTGCCGCCTAAACCAAAACGACGAAAGAAAAGTGAGTGAAATATTAACAGAACTTGAAAAAGCAGAGCAAAAGTTACAGTAACATTCAGTTATCAAAGAAAAGGAAAGAAAAAAGAATAAAAAATTAAAATAAAAAAAATGAAGAATGTGTCTACACGTCTCAATTGAGGTAGCATTTACATTATTCAAACTGTTCGTATTGTATTAATCTTTATTGGCTTCTTTTTCATCTGTTTTTAATTAATTAGTCAAGATTCTAGTGATATGTTAAGTAGTATTATGCGTGGCAACATCAGGTATTTTCGGCTTTTTGTGTTCTCTAATGCTTATTGAATACGTGAAAACTGTCATGATTTATATATATATAGAGAGAGAGAGTCATCAGCAGACAGATCTGTTTCGCTGTATCTCAGTTCATCAGTACGGTTAGATTCCGATTGCCTTTGAACCCAGGATTGAAACCGGACCGAATTGGCGTCAGTCGGCGATTCTACCTCTGGGCTATGGGCGTTCGGTAGAAGAAGGCAGAGGTTTTAGCGTGTATATTATCATTATATATATGCAGGATTCTATGACATACAAGGTATTATGGTTAAGTATTTTTTTTAACTTTTCGTGTGATTTTTATTGTTTTCTTTTCACAAAATAAACTTCATCAAAATTGTCCAAATGTTCTATTCTTCCGAGCGATTTTGGACATACTTTAAGCTATTATCTACGAAACCATCCTGCATATATACAAATCAACCATTCGTCCGTGCATAGATTACTTCCATGGCTTCTGCTCCAACGAACTTAAGTCACTGGTGCCTCCGCAACAGATGGTTACGCGTGCAACCAGACTGGCATCTGCGTCTCACCCATTAACAGTTAGATCAACCAAATGCAGACGACAATTCTACTCCTGCAGCTTCTTTTCTCGCACTTCTCGCCTGTGGAACTAGCTTCTTTATTCTTGCTTTTCTGACGGTTACAACCTCCAGTAATTTAAATGCAAGGTCAATACTCATCTGTTAACTACTTGACCCTAGTTCTTTCCACACCACCCTGAATATACTTTTTCTCTTATGTAGCCTCCTGCACATGAGTGGCGTTACCGCCTTGCTCGGGATGATATAATTTTTAAAAAAAACGAATTTTATTTTACATGTCACTGAATATCGTTTGTCTATGTATGTAGAGTCATGTGTAAGCTTTATGTTCTGAACACGGTAACCACATTATTGCCATGTTCTTAGTAGATATTACAGGGAGTTAGAAATTTAATGTTACTTAAAAAATGTTTACATTTTCTTAGCCTTCTTTTCATATGAATGATGATATTATATTTGTATTGTCAACGAGTATGTTACAGAGAGTGTTTGCTAGATTACCATGTGTGTTTAAATGAGATCAAATTAAACTCTGATCTTAGAGATGCAACGTGAGATTTCTCAACAGATCGGTTAAGATATATTCAAAGTAGTTATTTACAAAACTGGATTATGTTGTGAAAAGAAAAAAATGACATTGTTTAAAAAACTTAATAATACCTTCTCTGTCATTTTTACTGAAACCTGAATAAAAGAGAGATCGGTGCCCGAATTAGTCATCCACATGCAAGCCTGTTTTGTTGTATCATAGCTCATCAGTGTAGTAGACACATTCGCTTGCGTCTGACCGGGATCGAAACACGACCGATTTGTTGTCAGTCGGAGTCGCTACCTAACAAGTCATAGGTGCATAGAATCAGAGAAGGGGTATTTAACGTGTTGTATATAAGCAGTATATACACACGCCAGTCACCGAAATAAATATATACTTTTTTTCTCGGAATATCAGAGTATTTTCCGGATATTTAACCCTTGTATAGAAGAAAAAGAGAGTTAACACTTTTCCTAATAGCAGTTGCACATAAGTGTACGTAACAAAGTCAGCTCTCCAATTTATCGTTAGTAAAATAACTGCATTGGAATATATACAAACCTAGTCTATTGTTTAAAACGGCATAGACACATTCGAACACTTACTTGTAATTTACCATACATAAACGCAATATAAAACAAACTGTATAAATATATCAGAAGACGTTTTAAAAAAGTGTTTGTTTCAGAAAAACATTTCTTGATGATAATTTATATAATATTAAAACTTTGAAATATCAGATAATTACAAAAGTTAGTTAATATAAAATGACGGAATCTTGACAGTGCATTTGTTTTCGCAGCTATTTGTGATGAGTTCTAAATTGATCTTTACATTAAACTGCGAATCAGATTTTGTTTAATACATACGTTTTGCCCATAATTTAATGTCTTTAATATGGAGAAGGAAAGTTTTCATTTTCCCCATATTATGCAGCATGAACTTCTGAATGGAAGGCGTCAGAACTGCGAGAAAATGACAAACATTTGGAATGTTTCTTTGGATCTTGCTCCATCTCTTCTGGCGGCCAAAAATGTTTTTGCAGTTTAGTCAGGATGACTCTAGCCTAAAAAATCAATCCCACTGTGGAGAAATCTTCAACATCGAGGAAGACATTCAGTTCGAAATGATAGAGAATAACGTGATGGTTTCGAAAGATGAGTTTACTAAGAGTTTGAAAATTGATAATTCTAAAGCAGTTCACCTTTTAAAGAGGCTTTTGGAAATCTAAACGATAACGTTTTACTCCATCAAAATGCACGAGGATATCTTTCAAAACAGAAGTTGCAGTAGCTTAAAGAGTTGAAGTGGAAGTTCGTTCGGCACCCATTATATTCTCTTTCGGTCTCTAATGTACATTTTAAATCACAAAAATATAGCCACCGCACAATCTGCCTAAAATTACTTAACAATATTCTTGCAATAAAGTATCTACGATAGTGAGGGCCAGAAGCTTACGAAACGAAGGGGAAAAAATTTGAAAACAATGAAGACGATGTCCATGGTGAATAAATGTCGATGCTGTTTTTTGTGGGTTTTTTTTTATGTAAACTTTACTTTTATTTTCTAATTGGGTACGAATATTTGCAATGATAGAATAGAAATCAAAAGAACGTCAAATTAAAACCCATCTACAAATCTAACTATCGTAGGAGCATAACAAATGTACAAAAAAGTATGCCTCCATGCAAATTAAGAAAATCCCAGAAAAACCCATCAGGAAAGATTGGATTCATGAGCAAGAGTCACATATTCAGAGAAAACACTCGATCAAAATCATACATGATAACTAAGAAGAAAAAAAACAGTCTTTTTTATTTTTTTATTCCTTCTTTTATTTTGCTTATTTTTTCTTTATTTGTTTCTTCTTTATTTGCATAATTTTCTTCTTTTTTTTAATTTTATTTTTCATCACTTTCTTCATTTTCTCTTTTTTTCATATCGTATCGCACGAAAGAACTAAGGTAATAAACCGTATCAAACAGTAAACGGGGAAGAAGAAGAAGCTGGAGGAGGAGGTAGAGGAAGAAAAAAAGAAGGAGAAGGAGGAGGGATAAAAGAGAATGAGGTGGTAGAAAAGAAGGAGGAGGAGAATAAGGTGAAGAAGAAGAGGAAGGTTAAGGAGGAGAAGAATACGAAAGAAGAAGAATCTTAATCTCTGTTGTCTTGAAGTATCACTCCATCTTTTTTTGTTGTAGATATGGAAAGTAACAATTCTCATATTATTGATTTTGCTCTTCCAGACGATAGATGAGTGAACTTCAAAGAAACTGATTAAGACATTACTAGAAATTTAAAGAAAAGATGCAACCTAACTCTTGGATTAATTCCTGTCGTAAAGTTTCACCTGGAGGCACCTTATGGAGACTTCAAAAAATGATTACTGATTATCATCTACTCTCCGAATATTTCCCGAGATTTGAAGAATATTTTTGACACTATTCATAAAAACAGGAATTATTTCACTGCATCGATATCCAAAAAAAAAAAAAATGGTTGTCAGCTTCTCTGTTCTTAACTGATTCGAAGCACGATTTTTTTTGTGAATTAAGATGGTCTACAGTAAATACACAATTTATTTAGTACAGATTGGCTTAAAATTTGCATGAGCTAAATTGTTGGCTATTACCTTACAGGCTGATGCACTGAGCATCTGTCTTTATAGGCCGGTATAGTGTGGTGGCATTATAGTCTGATGTCGATACATTTGTTTTATTTTCTTGCTAGAAGGATGATGTAGCCAATCTAACATAGGTACTGCAATTAGATACTTGCTAACATCCTCAATCGTAGGCCCTCTTAGCGGGCGACTAGATATGACGTTATTCTGGGCTTCACGTGCAATTTACTTGCTGCTTTTATGAAAATCTGTCAATAATGTTCTCAATTTGTTCTTATGCAAGTGCCTTGTGTATACTTCTGAGACTGTTGCCATGAACGGTATTTTTTTTTTTTTTTTTTTTTTTATAAGCGTTTCACCCCGAGCAAGGCATGTCACTGCCACTACTGTGCAGGGGGCTACGCATAGTGGAGAAAGGCTGATTAAATATAGGAAATAACAGAGGGTGGGTGATAGGCGGGTGAGGATACCGAGAATGAGGGTTGGGTAGATGAGAGTGTTGTGAGAATAGTTGGGAGTTAGTGTGATAGGAGGTGTCTATTGACCCTACATTTAAGCACCTGGAGATTGTAACTGTCGGGAAAGCAGACTTGTGGAAGGGAGTTCCACAGGCGGGAAGCGCGAGAAAAGAAGCTGTTGGAGTAGAATTTACGGTTACATCTTATTTGTTTAACTGTAAAAGGGTGGGACCTAGTTGCTAATCTAGTATCTCGTGTAAATTCGTGCTTAGGCGGCACCAGTGATCTAAGCTCATCGGAGCAGAAGCCATGAAAGTACTTATAGAAGAGGCACAGGGAAGCTACATCACGCCGGTGTGAGAGCGGCTGCAGCCGGTCTGCCAAGTCAGTATCAACCATGTTACAGATCCTCCTTTGTATTTTGTCAAGAAGCCCAAGGAGAGCAGCAGGGGCACCCGACCAGATATGGCAGCAATATTCAATACACGGGCGGATGGTAGATTTGTATATGTGCAGAATAGTTTCAGGTGGGAAAAATTTCCGGGCCCTGCACAGGGAGCCGACTTTCATAGCAGCAGATTTGGCAATGGATTCAATATAGTCATTCCATTTGATGTCCGCCGAGAGTGTAAGGCCAAGGAGGCGTAGTATTTTACTCTCTGGGAGGCTAGCAGAGTATTGTGTATTAATGATATATTTCACTTTCTAGGTATGCTATTCTCACATGATTTTTGTTTATCTTTTCACTACACGGATTGAAATAACGCCCCTAAGACAAAAGATCAGTTATTGTGTGTTATAGAATACGAAGAAAAAAATAATACAAAAATAATAAATTAAGACAAATCAAGATGATTAAACAATAGCATTTAAGTTAGAAAATTGCTGGAAAGTAAGACGACTGATAGAGTTCCTCAGACAATAAGCGGAGAAGGAACTGGTAGCAAGAACTTACGGTTTCATCCAGTAAAAGTATGAGATTTGTTGCGAATCTAGTACCGTATTTAAATGCACAAAGCCTAGTCATCATCGATCTAAATTTATCAGAACAAGTACAATGGAAGTAGTTATTAAAAAGAACAGGGAGGCTACATTACTGTGGTATGAAAATGACTGAGATAGAGATAACAGGTCAGAATCAATAATATTGCAGATTCAGACGACATGTAAAGGCAGTATTCAAAGTATGAATTAATTACTTCATTCAAAAATATCCAATTTAAATTCTGAAGAGAAAAACTATAGCACTACATAGTGAATCTATATACCTATGAGCAGAACTAGTAATTGAAACAATATAATCTTTCTACATTATGCCAGTGGAAAATATAAGAATACTAAGACGCAATGAGTCATTCGCTTAGAGGTTAGCATCAGCCATGATGACGGAAGGCAGAAAAGGGTCTCTCAAATGATTAATAGACTGTAGTTCTGTTTTGGAAGCGTCAAACTTAAAAGCTATATTTTGCCAGATTTAGAAGTAGAGTTTAATTCACTTTTGAAATCAGCTGCCAATTTTAACATATTGAACAGATCATAATCATCATCATCATCATAATCAACAGTAGCAGCAACAGTAAAAAAGGAGAGTTGAAACAAAAGAAAGTGAAAGAAAGAAAAGCGAAACAAGAAGATGAGGAAGTGATACAAGTAGAAGAGGAAATGAAAGAAGAAATAGTGAAATAAGAAAGGAATTGAAAAAGAAGAAGAAGTGAAAAAAGAAGAAGAAATGAAAGAAGGAAAAAATGAAACATAAAGAAAAAGAAGTGAAATAAGAAAGAAAAAGTAAAGGCGGAAGAAGAAGAAATCAAAGAAGAAAAAATTAAACAAAAAAAAACCACAAGGAAAATAGGAAAAGAAAAGTATAAGAAAAAGAAGAAAAGGAAGAAGAAGAAGAAAAGGAAGAAGAAATAATTAAAGAAGGAAAAATGAAACACAAAAAAGAAGTAAAATAAGAAAGGAAAAGTAAAAGAAGAAGAAGTGAAGGAAGAAGAAGAAATGAAAGAAAGAAAAATCAAACATAAAGAAAAAGAAGAAATTAAATAAAAAAGGAAATGTAAAAGAAGAAGAAGAAGAAAAAAGAAGAAGAAGAAAATTGAAAGAAGAAAAAATGAAACATAAAGAAAAATAAAATTAAAAAAAATGAACACTATGAGAAGAAGAAGAAAAGAAGGAGTGAAAGAAGAAGAAGAAATGAAAGAAGAAAAATGAAACAAAGAAAATGTGAAATAAGAAAGGAAAAGTAAAAAAAGAAGTGAAGGAAAAAGAAGAAATGAAAGAAAGAAAAATCAAACATAAAGAAAAAGAAGAAATTAAATAAAAAAGGAAATGTAAAAGAAGAAGAAGAAGAAAGAAGAAGAAGAAAATTGAAAGAAGAAAAAATGAAACATAAAGAAAAATAAAATAAATAAAAAATGAACAGTATAAGAAGAAGAAGAAAAGAAGGAGTGAAAGAAGAAGAAGAAATGAAAGAAGAAAAATGAAACAAAGAAAATGTGAAATAAGAAAGGAAAAGTAAAAAAGAAGAAGTGATGGAAGAAGAAGAAATGAAAGAAAGAAAAATCAAACATAAAGAAAAAGAAAAAATTAAATAAAAAAGGAAATGTAATAGAAGAAGAAGAAGAAGAAGAAGAAGAAGAAAGAAGAAGAAGAAAATTGAAAGAAGAAAAAATGAAGCATAAAGAAAAAGAAAAATAAATAAAAAATGAACAGTATAAGAAGAAGAAAAGAAGGAGTGAAAAAAGAAGACGAAATGAAAGAAGAAAAATGAAACAAAGAAAATGTGAAATAAGAAGGGAAAAGTAAAAGAAGAAGAAGTGAAGGAAGAAGAAGAAATGAAAGAAAGAACAATCAAACATAAAGAAAAAGAAGAAATTAAATAAAAAAGAAAATCTAAAAGAAGAAGAAGAAATGAAAGAAAGAAAAATGAAACATAAAGAAAAAGAAGTGAATAAGAAATAAAAAGTAAAGGCGGAAGAAGGAAGAAGAAGAAGAAATCAAAGAATAAAAAATTAACCATAAAGAAAAGTCACAAGTAAAATAGGAAAAGAAAAGTATAAGAAAAGGAAGAAAAAGAAGAAGAAGGAGTAAAGGAAGAAGAAATAAATAAAGAAGGAAAATGAAACACAAAAAAGAAGTAAAATAAGAAAGGAAAAGTAAAAGAAGAAGAAGAAGTGAAGGAAGAAGAAATGAAAGAAAGAAAAATCAAACATAAATAAAAAGAAGAAATGAAATAACAAAGTAAAAGTAAAAGAAGAAGAATAAGAAGAAAGAAAAAAAATTAAAATAAGAAAAAATGAAACATAAAGAAAAATAAAAATAAATAAGAAATGAACAGTATGAGAAGAAGAAGAAAAGAAGGAGTGAAGGAAGAAGAAATTAAAGAAGGAAAAATGAAACAAAGAAAAAGTGAAATAAGAAAGGAAAAGTAAAAGAAGAAGAAAAAGAAACGAAAGAAGAGGAAGTAAAAGAATCGTAATAAGAAGGGAAAAAGAAGAATTTACGCAAGAAGAAGTAAGAAAAGAAGAAAGAAGAATAGTTAGCGTCAGTGCATTTATTGTTTTTTCCTTTTTTAGTCATACTGTTATTTTATTATCGTCGATCAAGTTTTAATGGTTGGTTGGTTGTTGGGGTTTTATGGCATATCAACCATTATGGGTTATTTAATGCAAAATCAATTTTATATATATATATATATATATATATATATATATTACTCGTGTCACCCCAAGCAAGACATTCCACTGCCACTATAGTGCAGGGGGTTACATCGAGCGATTGGGTATGGGGAATGTCAGAAGGAGGGTGGTAGATGACTTTGGATGTACATAGGGAGAGAGTTGGAGAGAGTGAGTGTGAGATAGTGTGTTAAAAGGTGTCTATTGACCTTACATTTAAACTCCTGGAAGTTGTAGCCGTCGGGGAAGCAAGCATGCGGTAGGGAATTCCACAGGCGGGAAGTGCGAGGAAAGAAGCTGTTGGAGTAGAAATTGCGGTTACATTTCATCAGTTTCACTGTAAAAGGGTGGGACCTATTTGCCAATCTAGTATCTCGTGCAAATTCACATCTAGGGGGCACCAGTGATTTAATTTGTAAACATAATTTAAGGATAACGTTCTTAAAGCACAGGTCGCTTATTCTTACTCGAGTAAATGGTTTCAAATGTTTCCATCTGACATCAGTTAGTTTATTTGATATAAATAATTAATTCATTTGCATCAACAATTCATGTAATTATTTTTCACTACTAGATTTACTTGCAGAGATTTAAACCCCAACCTAGTACTATTCAATAGCAGGCTGATTGTTTTGATTTTTATGACATATCAACCTTCATAGGTGGAGTTTGAGGTTTGAATTTTGATTAACGGTGTATCAAATTCTGTGAATATTTTAATTCCAAAAAGATGGGGTTTTAAAGTATTTTTTTAATATTAGGTTATAGTGAGAAGGTTGATTTAGGTAGTTTCAGTTTAAGTTTTGTTTAACGGCATATCAATACCTCTGTGGGTTATTTAATGCCAAAAATGTGGGGTTTAAGGTATTTTTGTAATGTTAGGTTATAGTGAGAAGGTTGATTTAGGTAGTTTCAGTTTGAGTTTTGTTTAACCGCATATCAATACCTCTGTGGGTTATTTTATGCCAAAAACTTGAGGTTTTAAGGTATTTTTCAAGATGGAACGCTTAACGGATTTGCGTGTCATCCTTGCGCAGGGGCCATGCTAATCTTCTCTGTATCCTTCCAATTTTAGTATATGTACTACTGAAGCGAATACTAAGTTTTAACGAATATGAAGCGAAGCCAGGTCACTACCAATATGATTTTCTGTAAAAAAATATTGGTTTCTACGTTTCCTCTTAATTTACGTGCAGATATTAATATGTCTATTTTATACAACTTCTGAAGAATGAAATTGTTTGATCAGTTGATGAAAACGAACGACTTAGAATAGGTATGTAAGAAGAAATCACCCGTAACACTAATGTTAACAGAAGAGATTCATTTTTTAAATGTCTAAATTGTAATTAACATGTGGATAATATCAATGCAGATGCACTTTTGGAGAAGAATTTAAAGCGTGAACTGATATATACTGTCCTATTTTCAATTACTAGACGGTGTAGTCCATCTTGTGCATAAAAAGACAGAGAGAACGAGAAAGAAATCGGTGTTTTCGTGAAACTTCGATTCCCCGCCGCCTCTAATCGCTTTCCTTTCAACCCTACCAAAACCACCGACATTCGCTTTCACGTACCGCGCATTAAGCATGGCTTGACTCACTTGAGTCACTGGGGAATCGAAGTAAATTGTGTACTGTGTCTTGTGCTGCGTGACTGGAATATTTCTGTCATTTTGAGCAATGGAAATTCTCAAAGATACAACCTGTAGGAGATATGATAAAGGAGAAGCGTTTGCCTCTGACTGAGGGTTTGGAAAAGCACTGCGAGAAAGCGTGACTCGATTCTCGTCCGTTTTACATCCATTTAGACAATATACTACGGATGTGTATTGTCGTTATATGTTATAATTGGATTTAAATGGGGATGTCATCTGATGTGAGTTTAAGAGGAGTGGATATCGGCTCGGAAAGAGAAATCGGAGAGCCGAGTTCGAATTACAGTCGAATTCGTTGCATTCACTTACTCGCAAATACCCTTGGAAAAAGGATTAATCCATCTCTTCTCCGTCCAGCTATGGGTAGAATAACATGGCAGATTGGGTTCTGTAGTTTTGGTTCGCAAGTAGTCTTCTGAAGAAAGAAATGGCAAACTACTGTGGAAAATGTTCTGTTCAGTCAAACATGTCTCTTTAGAGATCAAGATCGCCCAAGCGAGTATCACATATGGCTCTTTACTGACGGATCTGAACTTTCTGGGCGGCGAAAGCACGTTCTACTTACATATTCCAATTGATTTGGCTTGTCTCGCACTCGAAACAACGTTAGAGTTTTTCTTTTTAATTGTATTTAAAATATTAAAAGTGAAAATTTAGTTTATTTTTACAGAATTCAATCACATTTGAAAGCTGAAAGAACATTCTTGAAAAAGGTCGGTTTCCAAATATCAGGTTTTCTTTCACCATGTTTAGATATTCTATAACAAGATTATAGAAATAGATTTAAATAATCTTTAACAAGATGATATATGTTGTCGCGTCTCCTCTTTTTCTATGATAATAGACTCATCTAAAGTATACATATACTCCTGATAGACTCATCTAAAGTATACATATACTTCTGATCATTAGATCAGATCCGAGAGATGCCGTGAAAGTCTGAGATCTCCGAGAGATAGCGAGATTTCACGAAGAATACAGCGTCAGGAGTTCATAGTAGCTCTGAGTTCCACTTAGCCCGTATATTACTACGTAACACCCGTCAGCTTCCGACGTGGTCATATTACGGCTTTACTTCAGAGACTTGTATATATACTTCGTACTAAATGTATTCCTGGAATACTAACCTTCGTTCAGGTTCGTATCGTTTACATTAATATACTTATTTTTCTATCTCAAATTCTGGTTGTTTGCTCCTTTATTTTGTGCTGTTTCCATTCCCGGAATCAACAACACACAGAAATAGATTTAGATAATCTTAAAAAGATTTATAGAAACGAAACTTGTCTTTATTTTTTTCGTTAAGTGTATTAGAAATCTCTCTCGTAATGTTTGTCTACAATTTAAATCTTGGACTTCCTCATTCATATTATTTTATTCTCAAATGAGCGTTAACGTCAAGCAAATATAAAAGTTAGAATATCTGGGAAGTGTTTGAAAGGAAGTTGAAATTTGAGATAGCGAAAATTCATTCCTAAATCTAAGTAAATTTTGAAGAAACAGAAACATTTCCCTAGGATCAACGAAAAGAGATATAAAATGCAATTTAATATAGATCGGCTTGTGTGCAATTGAATGCTGGACATTTTTTTTTACAGATGAGAAAAAATCTGAAAGTAATGAAGTTATACATAGACTAGCAGTATATTCCGGTGTTGCTCGGGTGTAATGAAAGCTTTAAAACTAATCCATGTTCCTGGAGCTCAGACTCAGCCTAAAGAATATTTGTGTGAAGTTTGGTGAGAATCGGATAAAAATTGTGGATTTGTATAAAGGACATACAGACAGATAAACATACACTCACACAAACATATTGCCTTTTATATAAATATATTATCGATTTTCTGCAGTATTGTAAGAACTGCAACCTTGAAACTTCTGAATACCGTTTCTTATGTCTTTGTCTATGAGTGCATCAAATTTGATTGAAATCGGACCACTCCTTCTATAACCCGATTTTTTCAATTATCGATTTTCGATATTTATCGGAGGTACCTCAACACAAACCTAGCTAAGAACACTCGCAGACGCTTATAGTACAACTCTGTAAATTCTCAAGAAAATCGGTTCAGCCGTTACGGAGTCTATAGCTAACGAACACACACAGACACAGGCAAAGTTCCATTTATAATTAAGTTTAGATAGTTAAATGCCATACGTGATATACGCATCGGCGATTATGATATGAAAGAGATATGACTGACCGAGCATAGTATTTTCCGCAGTAGAGTGCCATTTATTTCTGTGACAGATTGGTCGCTAATCAAGGCTATAGAACTCAATCTTTCATGTTACTAAACCCATAGCTAGAGGGAAGAAATTAATTAATACTATTTGAGCGTAAATGAAAGCACCGAATTAAAGTGGAATTCGAACTCGTCTGTCAGATTTCTCATTTTTACATAAGGATGCTGAAGACAGGGAGCACAAGCAACAAAGATATACCATGAAAAATTAATCTATACTCAGTTATGAGCAGCAGAAAACTGAAAGATATTGACCATATGATCAAGAGAAAGTAACTCCGACGGTCACAAGGCATATCGAAATCAACATAGCTAGAAGAAGGGAAGATGGTCTCTTACTTGACAAGCTTGAATCGATGGCGGGAATAGCGGAGGATGTTTTGGCAAAGGTACATACAGTGTTAGGTGCACAAAGTTGTGAAAACCCAGGATTGGCCATGCTTTCATAGGACACTGCATATGGAAGAAAAATAATCTCAGCGTTGCTCTCAATCACATTTCTTCGCATATGTATTTCCTTTGTGTGCGTTTGTTAACTTTAGAACAACGAAATTACTTGTGCACATAGATGTCATCTGAAAATAGCCAAAGAAAGCTGAAAGCCATTCGTTACTCCATTTAATAGTAGAGTTAGGTCCCTCTTGAGATCAACTGCCAATTTTACCATATCAAACAGACATCATCATCATCATCAGCAACAGAAGTGAAACAAGAGGAGTACGTGAAAGAAGAAGAAGATTAAGTAGAAAATGGAAAAGAAGTGAAAAAAGAAGAGAAAGAATTGAAACGAGAAGAAGTAAAAGAAGAGAAAATCAAAGAAAAAGAAAAGGAAGTGAAAGAAGAAGAAAAAAGAAAAGGAAAAAAGGAGAAGTGAAACAAGAAGAGTACGCGAAAGAAAAAGATGATGTAGAAAAAGAAAAAAGTGAAAAAAATAAGATACTGAAACAAAAAGATGAAGAAGAATTGAAACAAGAAGAGAAAGTAGAGGAAGAGAAAATAAAAGAAAAAGACATAGAAATAAAAAGAAAAAAGAAAATGAAACAAGAAGAAAAAAAGGAAGTAAAACAAGAAGTTGAAGATGTAGAATTGGAAGTGAAAAAAAGAAAATCATCCTTCAAAATATATCTTATGACAACAATGCGGAATTAGTATAAAAAATGACTCGTTTCAATAGTTTTATTTAACTTTTGATTCGGTTGTTCGAGTTTATTGATTTTAATTAGATGTTTTTTTTTATTAAAGTATAGTTTTGTTAACTTTGCTCAAAAAGGAAACGAAAGAATCAATGTTGTTTCATTAATTTTTTAGCAAACGTAATTTCTCTTACAGGTTTTCATTTTTAGACCAACATAAGATTCATTATTTTTTTAGATGTTTTCCTAAACAGATGACGAGGGAGCAAATAAGCTGTTAGAATAAACGTTGCGTTTCCATCCAGTAATTTCAACAGTAAATGATAGAATCTAACCTGGTTATGGGCAAGACGGGAAACTGCATCCGGCAGCATGGCATCTGATTGGGAGGTTGAGAGGAGCATGTAAACCATCTCCTAATTGCTGTTGATCTAGAGTGGTAGCGCCTTTTACGGTTCTAGCTATGGGCAAAGAGTTAACACCCCTCCGAAGCTGGGGTCGAAACACTATGAAAGTATAAAAATACACTTTTATATAAATCTAAACTTATTTATAAATGGAAGTTTGTCTCTGTGTGTTGGTCTGTGTGTGTGTTGGTCTGTGTGTGTGTGTGTGTGAGTCCGTTACCTATAGACTCCGAAATGGCTGAACCGATTTTTTGGAAAATTTACACAATTGTACTATAAGCGTCTTCGAGTATTCTTAGCTACGTTTTGTGTCGTGATACCCCAGATAAATATCGAAAATCGATAATCGAAAAAATCGGGCTATAGAAGGAATGGTCTGATTTCAATCAAATTTGATACACTCATAGACAAAGATATAAGAATCGATATTAAGAAGTTTCAAGGTTGCAGTTCTTACAATAGTGCAGAAAATCAATAATATATATATATAAAAAATTCAAGATGTTTGTGTGTGTGTCGGTTTATCTGCCTGTATGTCTGTATTTTCTCAGCCCTTTAATTTATTGTTTGCTTCGGGTTTGGATCTAAGTAGGTACAATTGTAGTTCTTAGTCTCAGCCATGATACCATTTACCCAGAGGACATATTTAGCCTTCAAAGTTCAGTTTAGGACGAAAGAAACTTATTTGATATCGATTCCAGGAAATCAAATTTTGACTTACATCCATTCATTTTTATTTCTGTATTCGGTGTCGCTTTGAATGGAAACAACTATTGCTTTTTAGTCTTTCGTGCCAATGTCCAAAGAATCCGAGCTCCAGGACCATGGATTAGTTTCACTGATTTCATTACACCCGAGCAACGCCGGGCTATACTGCTAGTATATACATAAAAATAGACTTTTATAGAAAAGCATACATTTTTGAAGAAAAATAATTACCATTACACATTTTTGAGGAAAAAAAATTATTCTGAGCAAAACAGTTTTTAATACAAAACTAGAAGAAAGTTTCAGTTTTCAAAAATACAAAAGAATAGAAACAAAAATCATAAAAATCTGACTAAATCAACATTTGCACTATAACTGAACATTAAAAAAATATCTTAAATCCCCACCTTTTTGGTATTAAATAACCCACAGAGGTGTTGATATGCCGTTAAACAAAACTCAAATTCAAACTGACTAAACCAACGTTTTCACTATAACCGAACATTACAAAAAACATTAAAACCCCACCTTTTTGGCATTAAATAAACCACAGAGTTTGATATGCAGTTAAACTAAATTCAAACTCAAACTCAAAAATCTAGCCGCTATTCTAGCACTGCCTTTAAATTGCAAAATTAGACGTGGGAAAGAGGAAAACTCAACAAATGAAGGTACCATGAAAATATTTATAGAAACGCACACAGAAGCTATGTTACGACGCTAGAAAAATTATTGGAACTGCGATACCAAATTAGGGGCTTGTATGTTGATGAGATGTGGATGATTCGAATAAACAAATTAATGGTAAAAATCTAGATAAAATGCCTTAATGATATTTTATCTTCTTTGTTGTTTGCTACCGTTGATAATTTACTCTCGATATTTATTCGTGCATTTAACGATGAGAGTTGCGACACGCAGCAAGTGCTATAAAGATAATATTCAGTCAATTTCATCTCCTATTTCATTCAAAATTGTGCGTTCAATTGGAATTATTTTCCCGCAAGACACTGGCAAAACAATGGCGCCAATATATTCCAGTCAATTCCTGCTGCCGGGTTTATGGGAAAATTCGAAAAAAAGTATCTCTAAAAATAAAAGATTATTTCCGATTTAGATTTGTCAGGTACATTAATCGAAATATGCTGTGTAGATTTTTAAAAGTTTGCCACAATATTCTCCCTATCTAATGAATGTATAACGTCTGCGGTAACAACGGTTCTTGACATACACTGAGGTGAAGAAAAGTAGATAGGATTTTATTAGATAGATTCGCACCTCAAAAATAGTATACAGCGACTTTCTTCTATGTGCCGTGTTCATTCATGAGGTAGGCTAACATTGCTTTCCACATCTTGCTGTCCCTTGTTGCTTTTAATACAACCTTCTCCTGTTACCCCACTCAATCTCTCCTTCACCATCCATATTCTCAAATCCTTCAGGTAGGCCATGCGTTGTTTCTCTTCTATCCTCTCGTGAGCCTCATGTTCTCAAAGTTTCCTTTCCTACAAAAAATTTATTTGCCTTTCCTTGATGTTAAGTATCAGTTTTATTTTTGTGTTCATTCTCTCCAAAACCTCGTTCTTGCTTGCGTGTTCCGTCCAAGGTATCCTCAGCATCTTTTCTGTTGCTTCAAGTCTTTTGTTCATTTTTGATGAGATTTTCCAGCATTCGCTGCTAGTCCGTGCATAGAATACTGTTGTCAGATCTGGTCAGGCGTTCCTGTTGTTCATCTCAGTATTCCCGACATGCTCAAAAGAAGAATCCGTAATGTGATAGGTCCCGAATTGACCGCTCGACTCCAGCCACATTCTCACCAGCGTGATGTTGCTTCCCTCTGTCAATTCTACCAATATTTACATGGATTCTGCTCCGACGAACTTAAGTCACTGGTGTCCGTGCCACAGGAGTTTACTAGTGCAACAAGACTGGCAAGGAGGTCCCACCCATTTACAGTTAGATCAACCAAATGCAACCATAATTTTAATCCATCAGTTTCTTTTCTCACTCTTCCCGCTTGTGGAACTCCTTTCATATACTTGCTTTTCTGATGTCTACAACCTCCAAGAATTTAAATGCAATGTCAATACCCATCTCCTATCCAGCTCTTTCTACATCACCCTGTATATCTTGTTCTTTTCCTTTCTCTCTACCTTCGTAACTCTCTTCACACCTATGTTTGCATCCTTCTCTTGCCCTTTTTCTGACACCCCCCCCCCAATCACTGATTCTTCATTCTCTTTACTCGCCTCCTATCTAAAATTTTACTCTTATGTAGCCTCCGGCGCATAATGGTTTTACCGCCTTGTTTGGAGTGAAGCGATTAAAATATATATATATATATATATATATATACAATAGCCATCCGCAGACAGATCTGTTTAGCTGTATTACAGCTCATCAGTACGGCTTAGATTCCGGTCGCTTCCCAACCCAGGATTGAAACCCGACCGAATTGGCGTCAGTCGGCGATTCTACCCCTAGGCCACGAGCGTCCAGAAGAAGTAGGCAGGCTTTTTAGCGCGTATAAAGACGCCCAATAGCTAGAGTGCTCCAATTGATTATCCAATATATATATATATATATATATATATATATATATATATATATATATATATATATATATATATATATATATATATATATATATATATATATATATATTTTAATTCAGATACTTCAATCCAAGGGAAAAAAGCAGGAAGGTAAATTCCAAAAAACCCGATCCTAATTAATATTAAAAATTTATTTTAATATTAAAAAATGATACAGGAAGAGAGCTCCATGTAATAAAATATTACAGAGCAAATATATATATTAAAAAAGGATTAATTTTTTTAACTTTTTTAATTTCTTTGCAATCTATTTAAAAAGGAAAAGTAGACTAATTTTTCTCGAGTTTCTGAAAGGTTTTTTTCTGTTGCTGAGGTGATGTGTCGCTCCCCGTGGGGATCGTCATATCGAAATGGCCATTCAACATCTTTGAATTAATCCTTTTCTAATATATATATATATATATATATATATATATATATATATATATATATATATAAAGGATTTTTGATTATTATTTTGGATAATATTTCGATTGCCTACTGTTGTACCATTTGGATCTGACGATCCGCGTTAAGAGCATCAAAGCGGTGAAATATGTATTATCCAAGGTAATAATCGAAATTCCTTTATAAAAAAAATTACTCTGTTAAGTTAAATAAATGAATTTAACATTGGGTTCTCTCGAGTTCATCTCTTTTGGAATTTACCCGGATTACATACCAAGTGTATTATGTTATATATAGTCATCCGCAGACAGACCTGTTTCGTTGTATCACAGGTCAACTGTACGGTTAAACTCCGATTGCTTTTTTTACCCAGGATTGAAACCCGACCGAACTGGCGTCAGTCGGCGATTCTAACTCTGGGCTATGGGCGTATACATTATCGTTATACACGCCCAATAGCCAGAGTGCTCTAATTCATTAGTGAATGAGAAATGCGTGTATATATATATATATAAGAAAAATTAAGACAAACGCGTTATTTCATGGTGAAACGCATCTGTCTTAATTTTTCTTATATTTGCTCTATATGTATTTATCTGCATATATGTTTAGAGAGTTATCCTTCCCCTATATGTAAAGGATACTCCTTTGGATTCTTATATGCCCACACTGCATGCTGATGTATCTCATATATATATATATTGAAGTTCAGACATCACAGAACTCGCTTCTCTGTTTCTAACGAAATTTTCCTGTCTCTTATTACTCTACTCAACGTCTGGAGTGCTTTCATGGCCATACCAATAAGCTTTGGGTTCATTGTATCGTGGTTTCTGTCACGTTAGAACATTTCCCCTGTATTGAATTTTCCGCACATTTTTGATTTTGGTATTACTAACTACTATTTGGCATTTTTAGCTTCTTTTTACTGATCACCAAGCATTCGTCAGAACAATTATCTGAGATGTCATAGATTAAAAGGAATTATCGCTGAGACCGTGAATTTGTGATACAGATTTGACGAGGACTGGTTTTAAAATAGTTTGACAGCGTAATATTTTTCGGATGAGCGTGATAATAATTCTGATCTGATCAACGACTCATTTTATTTTTTCAGAAAACAGTAACAAAATTTTATGTCAAATTCAGACCCATAGTATCGTAAAGTAAAACCTGCGACATATGACATAAGAACGTAGCCACCACCAACTACCCATCAAGGTCAGTCAGTTAATTATACGTAACTAGCAGTATAGCCCGGCGCTGCTCGGGTGTAATGAAAGCTTTAAAGCTAATCCTTAGTCCTGGAGCTCAGACTCTTTAGATGTTGGCAGGAAAGACTAGTTGTTTCCAGTTAAAACGAAACCGTAGACAGAAAGAAAAATGAATGGATGTAGGTCAAATTTTTATTTCTTGGTATGGATACCAAATAAGTTTTTTTCGACGTAAACTGAACTTTGAAGGATAAATAACTCCTCTAAGTAAATGGTATCATGGCTGAGACTAAGAACTACAATTATAACTAATTAGAGCCAAACCCGAAGCAAAAACTAAAATAAAAGGGCTGAAAAATTACAGACATACAGGCAGATAAACAGACACACACACACACAAACATATTGCCTTTTATATAAATATATTATCGATTTTCTGCACTATTGTAAGAACTGCAACCTTGAAACTTCTGAATATTGTTGCTTATGCTATTGTCTATGAGTGTATGAAATTTGATTAAAATCGGTCCACTAGCCCGATTTTTTCGATTATCAATTTTCGATGTTTATCGGGGGTACTTCGACACAAAACCTAGCTAAGATCACTCTCAGACGCTTACTGTACAACTGTGTAAATTTTCAAGAAAATCGGTTCAGCCGTTTCGGAGTCTATAGTAACTGACATACACACAGACACACAGAGAAAAATTCCATTTATAAATAAGTTTAGATGTACGCTTTGGCGATATTTCAAATGAGACAGAATAGACTGAACAGAAGATTTTCTCGCAGTAGGTTACCATTACTTTCTGCGGTTGAATGATTGCCAACCAAGGCTATAGATCTCAGTTTGTCCTGTTGTTTAACCAAGAGTTTGAGGGAAGAGACGGGTTAATACCTGTCTCAATGGTACAGCTCTCCAATTTCTCGTTCCGAACCAATATCCACCGCACCACAACGCATATCTACCGTGGTTATCATTCAAAAACATAGAACACTGCAATAAACTACATAGATTACATAGGAGGAAAGTTATGAGAAAGAGTGACAGGTTATAGGGTGTGTCAGAAAGTGGGTAAGAGAAGGGTGAGAATACTGATGAGAGTGAAGTGGACAGAGAAAAGAGTATGAGAGAGAGGATGCAGGTTTGTGAGATATGAGATGACTATTTACATTTAAAATTTTCGAGATTGTAGCTGTCGGAGAAGCAAGTAAATGCAAGGGAATTTCACAGGCGGGAAGTGCGTGAAAAGAAGTTGCTGGAGTGTAATTTGCGTTTACATTTTATTGGTTTCACAGTAAAAAGGTGGGACCTAGTTGCTAATTTTGTGGCTCCAGTAAATTTATATATAGGGGGCATCAGTGAGCTAAGTTCATCGGAGCAGAAGCCGTGAAAGTATTTGTAGAAGAATCAGAGGATAGCCACATTGCGCCGGTGAGAAAGTGACCTTATCTGAGCTGCCAAGTCGGGATCGATCACATTACATATTTTCCGTTGGATTTTGTCAAGGTCACCTAGGTGAATAGCAGGAGCATCCGACCAGATATGGCAGCAGTATTCAATGCACGAGCAGATGGTAGATCTATCTCTAAAGGAATTCCCGAGGTTATAATGTATTTAAAAATGTTTTATTTTGGTTGACTTCTATTTAGCGAGGACACAGCACTCTAGGTGCCCAATTGTTTAAAAATATCCTTGAGTAAACAGAAAAAAGATATTCCCTGAATTAATTGATTTATCGCATTAGAATATTTTGTCGAGGACATCTGAATCCTCATTAAATAATCGTAGCATAATTATTAAAATAGTGTTTCTAATTTTAGCGTTAATTTTAATTAGTTTGATTTCTTAGTCATTTCACCAAAAGTAAAGCAAGAAAGCCATTAAGACGCGAGATTTACTGAGTTAAAGAATATGAAAAAAATTAAGTAACAAGAACATTAGAAGAACAGGAACTACGAAGACAGAAGTTAATGACAGGATATTTAAACATTTGAAGATCAAATTTGAATGAAAATTAAAATGTCTGAAGATAGCATTACATGTGAGAGAAGAAAGTGTTAACAAATGAGTTATAAATATATGACATGACATACAACTTTCGATATTAAAAGTTGATTGGAAAACAAAAAAGCGGAAGAGAGTTCCACAATTGAGAAGAGAGAGAGAAGAAACTCTTAGCATAGAAGATATATTTATTCATATAGTCTGGATGTGCATTGTGGTGCAGTGTATATCGGCTCGGAATGAGAAATCAGAGAGCCGAGTTCGAATTCGTTGCATTCACTTATTCTTCCCTCCATTTATGGGTTAAATAAAAGAACATATTGGGATCTATAGACTTGGCTGGCAACCAGTCTACCACAGAAAGTAATGACAATCTACTGCGTTATAATCTCCATTCAATCATGTTTCTTTCGAGACAAGATCGCCCAAGCGTGTATCCCGTATGGCACTTAACTGACTGGCTGACCACAGAGTAACGTTTATCAGATGATTTACCATGAAAGTATAGAAAATGTTCAAGGAAGCAACCTTACGTCAACTTTTGATGGTAAGATTCCAGATCAGAACTAATAATATTGAATATGTTTACTTATTGAATACTGATTTAATGCAACAATTGTCGACATTATCTTTTTAAATTAGTATTTGTTATTCTTGTACCTTATTTTGAATTTTTTTTTTTCATCAAAATAATTAAAAGTATTCTACGTTCGTTTATAAATTCTTTTTAGTGAAATGTTTCATTCAAGTCGTTGTCTCCCTAGAGGTGAACTGTAGTCAAAATTGCCGTATACAGGTATCTTTAAGTATACCATTATAACATCAGATCATCACTTATTAATAAAGAATATAACTAAAGGATTACTTTAGATTGGCTTCGAGTCATATTCTTCGATGTATTAAGTTTTTCAGCAGGCAAATGATACAGTTCGTCTTTGGAAAAAACTGTATGAGACAACCAGGCGGCATATATTTAATTCTAAGTTATTATATTCTTTAGATGGTGGCAATTAAAAAGCGTGGATGTAGAGTCCATTTTGGTTCTTTTATCATAGGCAATTGATGCAGAGAATTTTTAGCTCTTTATACACGCCGTGTTTCCTGATGAGGATGATTATCTTCAAGGAAGATAGCATACCATTATTCGTCTATGACACGAAACTACATCTAGAAACACTTTGTTTGCAACTAAATACTCTATTAAACTTAGTGATTTTCATACTCAAATCAATATGCAAAAGAATGGCGATTTTTACAAACCAATTTCACGAGGATTATAAATAACAATCACAGCAAATTTAGTGACAAATTTGAAATCTTCATGAAAAGAGATATTCATTCAACGACTCCGGCATCATGTAAACCAATGCAACTACTCGGAGACGTAAAGGAAGACGATACATATTAGCCCACCATTTTTCATCGAATTAATAAAGATTCAATGTGCCTATATTTTCCCCTCTGCGCAAAATAGGCTTTTCTTTTATGTGAGATTAGGAAGTTTCATTCTCTTCAGCTTGTTTCTTTTTTATAATATTAATGTTTCTGTTTTATCACAATGTCAAAAAGTTTTCTCATTTTACCATAATGTATTCAGCACAAGGCACGTATTAGAAATTGGCGTTGATTTCGGAAAGCAAGAATTTGATATTTGTTAGATTTAGGGCACTTCTCGAAACACAAAAATGGCAATTTCTTTGTTTGAATACAAAGATGCACTTTAGATAGATCACTTTAGATAGATAGATAGATAGATAGATAGATAGATAGATAGATAGATAGATAGATAGATAGATATGAATTCACACGAAAAATCAGGTAATTAGATAGGGATAAAATAAGATCGATTGACACAAATACACCCCTACTATACACACAGACAGACAGACATACACACACACACACACACACACACACACACACACACACACACACACACATATATATATATATATATATATATATATATATATATGTATGTGTGTGTGTGTGTGTGTGTATTAATAAATATACTTATATTTCTACTATGAAAGCTCGATTCGGTTTCAATGCAATAATCCAGTGTATATTATGAACTGACCGTTTCTCGATATTAATATTTTCGTTGGTACTAGTTTAGTTTTAGGTCATTATAAATTATTAATATGGGTATTCTATTTTTTCATTTATTAAATGTTTAATTTTAATTTAGTTTATACCGAAACCTAAAAATTAATATCGAATGAGTATAAAAATACCCATGATTCTCTATCCCTTTGTCTGACAGCCCTTGTTAATGACTCGTCTTTGTCTTCACTCTCCTCCTGTTTGAAATTTTACCCTCTTATGTAGCGGGACGGTCTTGCTTAGGGGTGAAACGATAAATATATAAATAAATAAAAATGAATAAATAACCAATATTTTGGTGCCAAACTTAACGTATGTTATAAAGGGATGAATTTTGTTTAGTTAACTTATTTTATTTTATTTTAGAGAAGACATTGAAAAAAGAAGATGAAAATAAAAATGGACATATATACATATGTATGTATACATATAATAATAATAAGAAGAAGAAGAAGAAAAATAATAATAATAATAATAATAATAGGAATAATAATAATAATAAATTTTAAAAATTGTTAAATAAATGGGAAAAAATGAAAATAATGCTCGGTTTAGTCAGGTCGTACGTAATTATACATGTATTTGCATGTAATCATCAATTCTCATATTTTGGTTATTAATTTAAGGTTAATTAAGTGTTTTCAGAAGAAAATTATTTCTAAAAGGTATCAGTTACATCAATTTCCTATAACAGTATATGATTGGTTTTTCCCGATGATGTCCCAGGAATAATTAGGTTTTTGTTTGGATTCTTACTTGCCAAAAATATTTGTAGAGGGCAGTGCTGTTCTTGTATTCATTATTATTTAAAGCCAATTTATGGTTATAGAATCAATTCTTCCATTTATTCTCATTTGAACCAAAATAATATTTGACAGCGCCGTCAGACTGGATGCGAGCTTTGCAAATTACACGTTTGGTCATACATTGACAATAAAGTGAGCAAATTTTCTTTTTTCGGCAGTCAAAATTGTTTTTGTTAGGGTTACTGTCATTGATAGCGGAGTTACTATTATTTTACAGGTTGCAGGTGTTTTTATTTAACACCAAATTGTTATATAATGCGATATATTTATCTGAGTTCTTGACTCAACAATTGTGAACCTTAAACATTGTTTTGTTGAAAATCTTTTTTCAGTGCAGGAAAATGGTTTAAATACTTGTCGATTAACTTTGAGATTTGATTTCGAGTTTTTATTTTTTACGTCTTATCAACATCTGTGGGTTTTTACTGCCAAAAAGGTGGGGATTTAACTTTATTTTAAATGTTCGGTTATAGTGAGAAAATTGTTTTAGTCAGATTTTGATTATTTTTTTTCATTGCTATTATATATTTTTTTTTATTTTAGAAAACTGAAGATGTCTTCTACTTTTGTATTCAAAAATGTATTGCTGGTAATAATGTTTTATTTAAAAAATGTGTTATGGTAATATTTTTTCATTCGAAAATGTATTTTTCCGTAGTATTTTTCCTTCAAAAATGTATATTTTTCAATTAATACCTATTGTTATGTACACATTTCTATAAAAGTCTATTTAAATAGTTTCAACGTGCTTTGACACCAGTTTGGGGGTTAACTATTTGCTCATAGCTGGGACACAAACAGGTGGACCTAGAAACAACAGCAATTAAAGGTGGTTTCATGCTCTTCACAACATCCTAAGCAGAGACCTTGCTGCCGGATGCAGTTTATTGTCATACCAAGGATCATGTCGATTAAGTTTAGGAATTTTTTTTTCGGTATTTGTTTTGTTTTGTTTTGTTTTTTTTTTCAATATTTGATGCAAAGATTAAAAGGTGGGTTAAACTATATGATATTATTTCGCGTGATTTACGTATATATTTGCTTCCTTTGTTTTTAACAGATTATTCTCAACTTACAATGCGTTTGCTTTTTGTTAAGGATTTAATATATCTAATTTTAATGTTATCAAAATCTACCTTATTTTAAGAAATAGAAAATAATCTAAATTAGGTAGATTTATTAATATCATCTATTATTTATTGTGTCGGTTATAATCTTTGAGAACAAAATTTTGTGATCGTAAGAAACTTTAGTGTAAAGTTTCTACAGGCTATTATTTAGGGTAAATGTTACATCAAGAAAGTTCAAAACTGAAGCGTTTGTGTTGGTAGTGATTTTTAGTTAGGGATTTTTAAAAAGATTAATCAAGTTCATCCTTCGTTGCTCAGTTTTTTATAGGCTTGTTTTTGGTAAGAGACTTAAATCACAGTGTCTGCATATACATTTTTTATCTCCCAAATGTACCTAACTTTTCATAATACCGAAATGCCGCCCAAATTACAGGCCTCACTGAATCAAACGCTCCCATAACAATGCAGAAATCTGGATAGATATTTTTGGTCCACATGCAGCCGTCATGAAATATAATAGATTTTTGTACATGTTTGATAATATGGACATCTTGGTATTATATACTGCCGCTGGATCTGAAAAAAAAATCAACAAGGAATATGTATATGTATGAAAATATGAACTTATTTTTTTAATCTTCGTCGATGAGAATTGTGTGGATCAGTAGGGTAGCCAGAGAGTTATCGCACATACGAAGAAGTCGTCAGAAATAGTTAGCCAGCGGAAGTACCTTATCTTCAACCAAAAATTCTAGACTTTTTATTCTTAAAATTATCACGCAATTTTGTCTTTTTGGGTGGTCACATTGTTAACTTATATACGGCCGGATGTATTTGTCAATCACACCCATTAGTCAATTGCTTTTCAAGCCGGTTGTCACTTTTTCCGTTGCATTATAAAAACCTCTACGGCCGCATATATCTGTCAAACAACTTAGTCTTTGTTGAGCTTACCCTTGACCGGATGTACTTGTCAATTACTTCTCATGTTCAAGGTAATATATATATATTGGGCAATAATTTTTAGCCACGTTGATTGCATTAGATAAGAGTTTTTAAATAGAAGGTAAAATTCGCAACTATCTAACTATATGAACTTACATTCCTTTATTATTTTCGTAAACCATTTGATAGATTCATCTGTGTTGTTCTACTTGTTTAGACATAAAGCATTTTCGTGCAGCTGAACTTTCTTTCCAGGATGATGTTTTGGAATATTTATAAATTTCTCTTTGAATTGTTTTATTGTAGACAACAACATCAACGAAATAACAGTTTTCTGATTTATCAGATTTCATAATAAATTTATCATATTTATTTATTGAAGAGAATTAATTTCGCATATTTTTTAGAGAATTAGTGGTGTTCATGAATTTGATTTTTTAAGTCAATTAGAATAATTTTTTCTAATATCCATAAAGCTACTAGGATTTCATCTTTCGTTATTGATGTAATAAATATGCAATATATATGCATACACTTTGGTTCGCCCTCACAATAATATGATTGACTGGTGTCAGCTATAAATACAGACTAACTCTAACGTCTAAACATACTGCAAAAGACTACGATGAGTACCGTCTATTACGACTACGTGCTAGATTGTCCTCCCCGGGTAAATTTACCAAAACCACTTAGATACTTCGAATCTCTCTCTCTCTCTCTCTCTCTCTCTCACACACACACACACACACACACACATATATATATATATATATATATATATATATCGCTTCTCGGGACATATCTGTTATAAAACAAATTAGAATTATACATTTAATAAATGAAAACATTGATATGCCAAATTTATAATATATAACTACCTCAAACTAGGTTCTTACCCACCCCCGAAAAAACAAATTAAATTTAGAAATGGTCAGTTCATAACATGTACTTGATGATTGCATGGTGTATGAAACCCTGAGTCGTGCCATAGACGTAGGGTAATATATATATTTATTGATATATACTAAATGGCTCTGTTATATTACATTAGCACTGTTCTATTAACAAATTGTAAATATTTATATGTCAGTGTGTACCTGTATGTATACACGTATTTATACTTATTTACAACCATACCTATATATATATATATATATATATATATATATATATATATATATATATATTAGAGATTATTAATATTGTTTATCAGATTACATACATTTAGAGCTGGTGTAAATTTTCACCGAAACGTGCATCTTGCATCAAACATGGTGTTTTGGCTCCTTTGTTTACACTGTAGATAGATAGATAGATAGATAGATAGATAGATAGATAGATAGATAGATAGATAGATAGATAGATATGAGCAGACTGAAATGGACAGATAGATAGATAGATATGAGCAGACTGAGATAGATAGATAGATAGATAGATAGATATGAGCAGACTGAAATGGACAGATAGATATATAGATAGATAGATAGATAGATAGATAGATAGATAGATAGATAGATAGATATGAGCAGACTGAAATGGACAGATAGATAGATAGATAGATATGAGCAGACTGAAATGGACAGATAGATAGATAGATAGATATGAGCAGACTGAAATGGACAGATAGATAGATAGATAGATATGAGCAGACTGAAATGGACAGATAGATAGATAGATAGATAGATAGATAGATAGATAGATAGATATGAGCAGACTGAAATAGATAGATAGATCGATAGATAGATAGATAGATAGATAGATAGATAGATAGATAGATAGATAGATATGATATGAGCAGACTGAAATAGATAGATAGATAGATAGATAGATAGATAGATAGATAGATAGATAGATAGATAGATAGGAAGAGAAAGAGAGACCTGGTGAGAGAGAGAGAAATAAAATTAATCAAAGAGACAATAACAGAGAATAGTTGGAAGATAAACGAGAGGAGATTATAGATTGCGATCGAAATAATTAGGCCAAGGTAAAACATCAAATATTAAATACGGAATAGGAAGGCAAAAATGATAATTCCAACAAATAAATGAGATAAGAGAGAAAGTACAAAAACCGACGAGATAAATACATAAAACACCGAAAGGTTGACATCGGCAAAAGCGGAGGGAAAATAAGAAATGGAAGCAATTGAAATAAAGCGTCTTTTTAAAGGAGAAATGCTCTGACGCCATACAGGATATGGCCGCCGGAAGAAATGTGTCTTTTTTTTTTTCATCTTTCCTTCAATAAAGGAAGTGGGAAAATGAAGAAAATATCAAAACGGAAAAAAAAAAAAAGATGAACAACATTAAGAACATGCTTTTCCAATTTCATAATCGAAGATGGCTTCCGTCTGAATATGGAAGATTAGAACACTCAGACTTGACTTGCTTGAAGGAATCGTGCGCAAGTTTTATACCACTGAAAAGAAATCTACGCAATGTCGATTTGAAATAATTAACAGTCTAAAATAATTATAACCTGTGCAAATAAAACTGCTGAATAAAAAATAATAAACGAATAAAGAAATAAATAAAAGTAAAAAAGAAGCGCGGTATCAAAATAGAAGAGCGAAAAGGGTAAAAACGAATGAAGGGAAGAAATGAAAAAGAGAGCAAATAGAACAATTAAGAAAGAATGGAAGACGAAAAAGAAGGAAATGAAGAAAGAAAAAATAAAAGAAAGAAAGTAATGTTGGTCGGTTGTTTTGTTTTTTTGGCATATCAACCTCGGCGGGTCATTTATTGCCAACTAAATTTTATTTATTTATTGCTGGTAATATTTTTTTTCTTTCAACAATTTATTGTTGTTGTTATATAAGTTTTGTGTCTATCAATGCTTTTTTCTTTTCGAGTATCAAGATTTAATTGGGATTTGTTTTTAAGGGCAGGGTCACCAAGTTCAACTCTGTTATTTAACCCATAACTGGAGGGAAGGAACAGATTAATACCTTTCCCAAGAGTACCTATGCTTGAGTGAATGCAGGGTATCCAAACGGAGTTCGAACTCGGATCACCGATTTCTCTTTCTGAGTTGATATCCACTGCACCACAACGCACATCCGTCACTAAAAGCTTACAGCACCTGGTATTCACAAGCAGTCACCCATCTAAATACTGACCAGGCTCAACGTTGCTTAACTTCGGTGATCGAGCGATAACCTGCGTATTCAACGTGATATGACCGTAAGCCTAAAGCTAAAAGAAAGACAATAATAAATTGAGATATTAAACTATCTACTTTCGGTGATTTGTTCATAAGTAAAAATAAAATAATATAATAAGATTAATTAAGAATTAATAGTTCAATAATCTAAAATTTTTAATTATCATTAGTACAAATAAAATATTAGTAATTTAAAACAAATAGCCACTACTATAAGCTAAATTTCTTTAGTAATAAAGAGATATGCTCATAAGTGCAATAAAGTAATAATAGTTATAAATTACCAGTTCACTAAATTTAAAACTGTTTAAAAATATTATCATAATTACAAATATAATAATAATAGTAATTTCGACATATAGCCAGTTCAATACGCTATTTTTTAACTTATAAGGAGATATGTTCATGAATACAAATAAGATACAGCACCTGGTATTCCCAAGCGGTCATCCATCTAAGTACAGACCAGGCTCAATTTCGGTGATCCAGCGGGAACCGGTGTAGTCAACGTGATATGGCCGTAATCCGAAAGTAATGTGAAATTGGTCACAAACTGAAGAAAGGACAAAAGAAAAAATGACGGAGTTTTACGTGTTAAACGAATGGAAAGAACTACTAAAATAACATTAAAAAGAAAAAAGATCTGAGAAATAAAAAAGAAGAGAAAAATAAAATATACACATTGATAAAAAGAGAGCTTAATGATCGATAGTACAATTGGAACAAAACAAAAATTGAAAAAACAAAAAGAAAGAAAAAGAAAAATATTAAGAAAGAAAAAGAAAGAAATTAGGAAAAAATGAAGTGCTCAAAGTAACACATAAAAAAAGAACAAGCAAGAGAAAATAAATACGCAATGAGAGTGTAACTAGTGAAAGTGACAAAAAAGAGAGAAAAAAATGAAAGAAAGTAAGAAAGAGTCCTAGATAAAAATAAACACAAGAAAAGAAAATACAATCCTAAATGAATATGAGAAAAAGGAATTATTAAAACTTTAATATAAACTGAAAAGAAATACAGAAGGAAAGAAAAAAGAAGGGAGGAATACAAAGGATGAACGTAAAATCAAGGCAGTTAAAGATCGGCAGGAATGAGAGATAAACCAATGATTAAATGGAGAAAGTGAAATAAATTAAAACCGTCAAGCAAATTAAAAACGATTATCTACCCTAAGAAAGAAAGGAGAGTTAAAAGAAAGAGTTTTGAAAAATAACAAGAATGAACAAGAGAAGAGCAAACAACCGAATGAGGGAATAAGAAAGAAAGAGTTTTGAAAAAGAATCGACAGTTCATAATTGTAACCAAACGTTGGGATAATTTTAATAGCAAAACAGGTGCGTCTATCATATTAAGACAATGCATAATTATAGATTCTTAAGCAATATTCATTAACTTTTGGAATTAATTTCACAGTTTTATTTTGAGGGAAAATTTTGACAGGCATTAATTTTGAAATGTTAAATGGAAAAATGATGTTGAAATTCTCACTTTTGATGAAATTGAGACCTTTTTCAATTCCTGGCATTCCTTCGTTACTGTCATGAAAATATCTCATCATTTCACTTTGAAATGTTTCAGTTTCAGTTTGATAACATCGTCACAGCGATAAAATAATGCAAAATACGAACATAGACAAGCGTTATACCGCATTTGTCATTATTCATTTACCCCTTGGTTTCTGACTTGGATGCATTTTAGCGAGTTTAGTATAAATCACTGATGTCTGTGGTGTTATAAAAAATGCCGAGAAAAATGGTCAAATTTCAGCACACTTGCATGTAACGCTTAACAAACTGACCATCAGAAAAGAAATAATGAATAAATTAGTTTTTAAGGCCACGTCCTTTCATTTTCTGCGTAATTTAATATTAGGAAATATATCGTATTTTTCCACTTTTTAAAATAATGATGTTCCTTCTCTCATGGTTGATGCCAACAATGTCTAGTAAATTAGATCTACTGTGTTATTTAATCTGCAAGTTTGTGGACTAAATAAAATACCATCAATTATGAAAAATAAACTTGAAGAAACCGAAAGGTGGTTCTACAGAAAGATGCTGGGGATATAATGAAGAGATCATGTGAGCAGCAATAAGGTTCTGGAGAGGATAGAAATGAAAATGAAATTAATATTTATCATCAGGAAAAGACAGCTGATGTTTCTGAGACATATAAAGAGGACAGATGGCTTGAAGACTCTGGTACACACAGGTCAGACAGAAAGAGACAAGGGAAAGCATGGAGTTGACCAAGTAGATGGCAGATCGAGTTTTGCCTGGGGTAACAGAAGAAAGGCTGAGAGAAAATGTGGAAGCCCATGATCGCCTACATCAGAAAGGAAATGACACATTGAAGAAGAAAATTAAGAACAACAATGACGTATTCGTACATTTCTAATAAATGGCTTAAGCAAGTGAAGACAGTGGGTCTTCGTGAGGAACATACTAATTAGCAACTTGTGGACTGGCGCTACAGAATCGGAAACAAAAACTATACCAACAAACAGAAACTATATCACTTGATGAATTTCAAAAACAGCGACAAATTAAATGGTTACCATATTGTGGTTAAAAAATAAACATAAAGCAGCTTCTTCTCATGCCTGTCCCTTCCATCCTAATTCTTAAATCTCCTTCTTCCTCTCTTGAAAACTTTCTCGCGGTCCCCTATTATTGCTTAAGCTTTAAAGTTTTTCTACCTTTCCATAACTCGTCTCTTTGCCCAATATATTTCTATAAAAGAAATAACCGTCTGTCGCAACCTTATCGTTGCAATATTACATGGAAAATAGATGTTTAAAATTCTCACTTTTCTTTTAATCATGTCACCCCGAGCAATGCGGTAACGCCACTGATGTGAAGGGGGCTATATAAGAGAAAAAGATTAGAGGAGAGTGAAGAGAAGGACGAACCAGTTAGAAAGGAGTAAGAGAAGTATGGGAATACAGGTGTGATGACAGTTGCAAACATGGAGAGAAAGGAAAGAATATACAGGGCGGTGTGGAAAGAACTAGGGCCAATTAGTTAATATATATGTGTTGACAATGCGTTTAAATTGTTGGAGGTTCTGGCCGTCAGGAAATCAAGAATAAGGAAGCAAGTTCCACAGGCGGGAGGTGCGCGGAAAGAAGCTGTCGGAGTAGAATTGTCGTCTGCATTTGGTTGATCTAACTGTGAATGGGTGAGACCCAGATGCCCGTGTGGTTGCACGAGTAAGCACCTGTTGCGGAGGCACCAGTGACTTCAGTTCTTTGGAGCAGAAGCCATGGAATAGAGAGATTTTTCGATTTATGTCATTCCTTCGTTACTGTCATGAAAATATCTCATCATTTCACTTTGAAAAGTTCAAGTTTTAGTTTGATAACATTGTCACAATTATAGAATAATGCAAAATGCAAACATAGACAAGCGTTATACAGCATTTGTCTTAATTTATTTACAATTGGTTGCAGTATTGGATGCATTTTAGCTCATTCAATATCAATCACTGATGACTGTGGTGTTATAAAATAAAATTGACGAAAAAAGTGTTCAATTCTCAGCACATTTGCATGTAACTCTTAACAAACTGACAATCAGAAAGGAATAATGCATAAATTAGTTAATAAGGTCACGTCCCTTCATTTTCTGCATAATTTATTATGAGGAAATACATCGAATTTTTTCCGCTTTTCAATATAATGATTTCCCTTCTCTTATGGTGGATGGCAACAATATCTATTAAATTACATCTACTATGTTATTTCATCTCTAATTTTGTGGAGGTAAGTGACATTCCATCTTCTCTTCGTCATTCATGCAAACTATATGTTGCAATATTCCTAAACGTTAATTTTACACATTGTTGATTTGCACGCTTTCTGCGGTTTTCTGTAATTTTGCCGTTTCTTTTTGTGTCGTTCACGTTCAACATTCACTTCATCATCTGCAGGGATCGTAGCCCTAAAACCGAAATATGCCGCAGTACAACATCAAATACAAGATTGTACGGCTAATGCCCTCCAGTCACCAATTCTCTCTCCCAATTTGTCGTGAGCAGTGCCTCTGTTGACTTCAACCAATCCTCTTCCCCTATCTGGATTCTCGTCGGTATTTCCTCATCACTATTCGGGAAAATGTCATTCTGATGCCTCTACTTGTAGGTGAAAAATTACCTTTGTAGTACTGTCTCTTTTCTCTGTCCGACGTGAAGTGCCATTTTGTAAAAAAAATTTGCTTCGAAACGCAATATTCCTAATTACTTGACTATTGCCTTCAAGGTCCGATGATGACACAACCTTATTCCTTTTTCCCCTGCCTTGTATCCTGCTGTATACGACAGTCTTATTTTTCTGTTATGAAGCATCATTTGGGTGATCTTCGGGCAAAAAACTGTGTCACTGTGCACTACCAACTCTACAACTGGACCTCGTTCAAGAATCGCTTTCTCTAGTTCTGCAACATCATCTGAGATTCCCTCTATATCGTCAGTCGACCCTATCTACACTCAATCATCGACAGGCATGCACCACCGCCATGTTTTTATCAACAGCTAATCTCATCCAATTTTTTGTCCTTCTAATCTTAAGAGGATCATGAACGTTCGGGGCAGGATCAATCGATTGACACATGATGCTGTTCCTGAAAACTCTCAGAATTTCCACACTTTTTATTAATGGTCTAAATTGTATGCACTCTATAAAGAGTCCTGTTTACTCTATTTATATCTTGTCGTTCTTGAAAAGCATATTAGGTCCTCTTCTTCCTCACTGGCAACCAACCATTTCTCATTCCAGTTAACAAATCCGTAAACGAATATCAACTCTCTCAGTAGTCCTAATCTCCATTTTGTTATCCTTTCTCCAGCACCTTTAGTCAGTATTGACCAAAATTGGTAGAGCCTACCCTTACTTCTACTTCTTTTAAGACGACATTAAAGCCTAAATAACACATTTTAGTACATTTAATTCAGCCACGTTGATGTGATTATAATCGTCTTTTTTTTCAGCCATGCTGCATCTTCCTCCAGCAAACCTCCGATCTACATGACTAAGACTGTAGCAGTACTGATAACATAAAACCACATAATTTCTGATTTCGTTTTACTGATGGTCTCCTGCATGACAGTGAAAGTTCCATCATCGAATATACATTCTATTCCACTAGGTCTTTTTCCACTTAGCTGTATGTCGGTCGAAACCAACAATCAAAAGGGTATTGCTTCAACAGCTGTGTGTAAACCGAAAATAACTCTCACCTACTCATCTTTCCTGTCTTCTCATTACCCATTCCGGTGACCAGTTCACCCACATTTCGTCTCTTCAGTTTAAGAGCCAGCGCAACCTCTCTTTCTAAGAGTGGCTTTGCTCTCAATCCGAATTCACTATCCACTAATTCTTTCGTTGATTCCTTTGTTAAATCTATCATGATGTTATCAATGTACGAATCAGTGGCTTTGCTATTCTCATGACTCTTCATCAGAACAATTTTTAGAACCGCTGTCATAACTTTTAGTGTAGTCCGAAACTCAACCGCATCAGGCAGTAAGATGTCATCTTTTAGCACACCAGCTAGTAGTTGTAGATTTTTCGCGGCGTGTAACTGCATATAGGCTGACTTGAGATCTACGAGCGTAGTTTCTCCAGTTAAATGCCTGCTTCTCATCATTTCATCACACACATTCATTAGATTTCTCCCAGTATGGTCCTATACATAACGGTTCTTCTCCCAATAGACTAATACTGGCTTGACATTTCCTGTTGTGGTTTGAACCACTGCTATCAGCTCTAGCACTCCTGATAAAAGAAGACAAGAAAAAGAAGAAAGAAAGAAGAAGAATAATGAATGACTGAATGAATATTTATATTGCATCGTTGAATTTATTTTATATTATATTGCTTGGAATATAATGTCCGATTTTAGTATCAAAATATATTCTTAAATTAATTTACTTGCTTAAATATGTCAAAATAGGAATGATTAATGTTATTTGTGCGATTGTACTACAAATACATGCCTTTAGATAAAAATGTAAAGGCTGGGACGCTAAACAAACATTCATTGTGGTTCTTAAATCTTTTTTTTTTTTTTTTTTTTGCATAGTAAGTTTTTGTCTAAAAAGAAAGCATGCGAGAGATAGAGGAAGAAAAGTTAAATATAAAAATAAGTATCGTCTTCCAAGTCTGTGAGCTCTTCCAACATCATCCCGACAATATGCATTTCTATGAAGCAAAATTGGACCTTGTCGATTAACCAATGCCGGTTTCATTTTGCTTAACTGAATTTCCATTTCCAGCAGTTGTAGAAAAATAAACATCGGCAAAGAAAATCTCATTAGATTACACCCTTATGTAACTGGTAGCTGCAATGGAAAACCACCAGACAGTCATCCTACTATTTGGTGCAATATCGGTTTTAAGAAGTAACTGGGTCCTTTGTCCTGAGTTATTAAGCCAATAATTTACAATATTCATAAAGGAATCATTTCACATCACACGTCACTGTTGATCAATAAAAACTAATTCGAATTACGTAGATAAATCATCGCCTATACTTCAAAGGGTCAAACTTATGAGGAATTCATTTATCGAGTTTTTTCGTCTAACCAACTTTATTGGCATGGTTGAAATGCTGAGGTTCGATATGGCTAAAATGCTAATCTGGTATTATTGGAATGCAGACATCCGATTTTATTAAAATTCAGACAAATAGCATTCTTAAAATACGAGGCAAGATATTATTGAAATGCAGACACCTATTATCGCAATGACTTTTTGACGTTATTTTTGTTCGACAAAAGTTTCTAAATGTTAAAATTAGAGGGAAACGTCCTCTAACACCTTGAATTTCAAAACATTTAACTTCGATATTTCGGAAGGTAACACAGTGCTGGTCTCATATTTGCTGTGGAGCAATGGACATCGCCACGGAATGAGAAATGAGAGGGCCAAGTTCGAATTTCAGCTGAATTCAGTTCAATCACTTACGTGCAAATACCATCGAGATAGTGGTGAAACTATCTTTTCTTTCTTCAGATATGTATTGAATATTAGGACATATAGCCTTGGTTTGCAACCTGTCTGCCACAGAAAGAAATGGAAACCTAATTTTGGAAAATCTTCTGCCAAATCGGTCATTGATCGGAAGAGACATGATCGCCCAAGCATCTGTCACATAAGGCACTTAACTGACTGAGGACTGTCAATCCTTTGCCATATGCTATCTTAATTTAAAGCTTTAAATCTTGCAAGAAAATTAGATATCAACATTCACCCAAAAAGAGTTGATGTGCCGTTAAACAAACAAGCCGATCAAACAATCAAACTAGCAGGCTTTCTTTAGTTGATTAAATTTTGTTTCTTCTAACGATTCAGTTGACAGAAACATATAGGGTTCACTGTCCATTGTGAGCTCTAGATAGTCTTTTTGTAAGGCTTAATGTCCTGGACATTACGGTAAACTGTATTCGGCAGCAAGGGCTCTGATTGGGTGGTTGTGAGAAGCAGAGAACCCTCCCTTAATTGTTGTTCTTTTGAGGTCCACCCCGACCCGGAGTAATAGCACCTATTAGGGTCCTAGCTATAGGCAAATAGTTAACTTCCAAACTGGGTTCAAACACTATGAAAGTATAAAAAATACACTTTTATTAAACTATATACATAAAAATAGACTTTTATAGAAAAAATATATCTTTAAGGAAAAATATTACTAACAATAAATTTTTGAAGGAAAAATTATAACATATTTTTAAAAAAAATATTACCAGCAAAACGTTTTGTAATATAAAACTAGAAGACATTTTCAGTTTTCTAAAATAAAAAAGAATAAAATCAAACTTTTTATTAAAAATCTGACAAAATAAATGTTCTTACTATAACCGAACATTAAAAAAAATGACCTGCTTGCCTGTTTGGCATTAAATAACCCAAGGAGGTTTATATACTGTTAAACAGAACTCAAAACTCAAACTCAGTAAGGCTTAAAGGTCAGAAGAAAAAAGTCCGCAGGAGCTACAAAGACGGCGAAATCAGTTCCTTATAATTATTAGGAAATGTCTTCTAAATATAGAGGCTGGTATAAAAAATAATTAATTCATTAAAGCGTTGATCTGAAATGACAATCTTATTGGTACTGTTTCCTTATAGTGAAGCATTCGACATCCATTGACGGAAACTTCTATACTGCTATAGGTTGAAATTTATAAAGTCTTTTTTAAAAATTTTTTTCAGAATAATAGGTTTCTCAACTCCAGTAGAAGTTAACGCCTTTCCCGGTTTGATGAAATCTTCCTTTTCAATCTTTTAATTAAAGTAGTAGGGAATGTCATATTTTGATTATATCATTTATTTAGAGATACATGTGATATAAATGTCAAATGTTGCTGTTGTTGAATGTTCTCACCTTGGTCTCACACTTTCAGCGGACCTCAAATGGAATGACTATGTCGAATCCATTGCTAAATCCGCTGCTATGAAAGCCAGTTCTCTGTGTAGGGCCCGGAAGTTTTTTCCGTCTAAATCTATCCTGCACATTTACAAATCTACCATCCGCCCGTGCATTGAATATTGCTGCCATATCTGGTCGGGTGCCCCTGCTGTTCTCCTCGGGCTTCTCGATAAGGTTCAGAGGAGGGTCTGTAATGTGATAGATTCCGACTTGGCAGACCGCCTGCAGTCTCTCTCCCACCGGCGAGACGTGGCTTCCCTGTGTCTCTTCTATAAATACTTTCACGGCTTCTGCTCCGATGAACTTAGATCACTGGTGCCCCCTAAATATGAATTTGCACGAGATACTAGATTAGCAACTAGATCCCACCCTTTTACAGTGAAACCGATAAAATGCAGCCGTAACTTCTACTCCAACAGTTTCTTTCCTCGCACTTCCCGACTGTGGAATTCTCTTCCAAACGATTGCTTCCCCGACGGCTACAATCTCCAGGAGTTTAAATGTAAGGTCAATACACACCTCCTAACACACTAACCTGCTCCCATTCTATCAAGCACTCTTCCCATCTGCCCGACCCTCATCCTCGCTATCCTTACTCATCTGTCAACTTTCTCCTGACATTCCCTATGTCTATCCACTCTTTACCTTCCCCTATGTAGCCCCATGCGCAATAGTGGCAGTGGAATGCCTTGCTTGGGGTGAGATGATTAAAAAAAAAAAAAGTTCTGAAGTGAGATAATTTCTGTTATTTAGCACAGTTTTTTTTGGATTCTGTAGAACCAGTTCACTAGGTTCAAGGAAATGTGATCTTCTAGAAAGACCGCTTGATCAATTCTACTTTTTTAATCTGTCAATTTCTGGTATAAAATTACTGAATATCATCTAGTCACTGAACACCGACTAAAAGTGATACACATTTGCGCGATCATTCATCTTTCGATCCATAATTGACTAGGCAGAAGATTTTCTCGCGAAAAGTTGCCATTTCTTTCTGTGTTAGGCTGGTTGCCAACCAAGGCTATTCAACCCATAGCTTGAAGGAGAAAATATTATTTTACGAATCAAAATCAGTAGATACTTCTAAGATAATGTTCATGTGTTCGTTTTAATTAATCAGAATAATAAGTTTAAAGAAACATACACAAAGATTGTATATCTTCCCACATGAACCGATTTTTTTTTTGTATCTAACTGTATATTATTTTCACAATCAACATCCAACATTGCCTGATGACGAGATTCTATCTCTAAATTTCCCTGTCGCAATGTACTTTTAATTCATAATTATTTAATTATATTATGCTTCAAAATATTTATTTTATCTAGCACATTTATGAAAAATTAATGCCAGGGAAATCAAAATCCTAAAAACCTTTGGTTCTTTTTATGCTGTATATATATATATATATATATATATATATATATATATATATATATATTCGTATTTATGTGCATTTGTAGGATGCATTATTTTTTCCTCATAAAAGTAAAAATGATGTCAAAAGGTGTAAACATTTATTGAAGTTACGTTAAATAGATGTGCATTGGTCCGTTTACTTAGAGTTGAAAATGATTTGGAAATTTTGAGTATAAGTGGAATAATAAGTTAAAATCTTTGATTAGACCAAGGACAAGAAAATGTTTCATTGTTTGCTTCTTACACACACACACACACATATATATATATATATATATATATATAGTAACCAAAATCCTTGATGTCCATAGTCGTGCTGAGTCTGAAGCCCTCACTAAGAAATTCAATGTGCTCTTTTTATGACAGACGCTGCCCAACTTGTACAGTTGTCAAAATCACAAAGAACGTTCATTCAATAATTATATATATATATATATATATATATAATTATTGAATGAACGTTCTTTGTGATTTTGACATATATATATATATATATATATATACATATATATATATATATATAATTATTGAATGAACGTTCTTTGTGATTTTGACAATAATTATATTCAATAATTATATATATATATATATATATATATATATAATTATTGAATGAACGTTCTTTGTGATTTTGACAACTGTACAAGTTGGGCAGCGTCTGTCATAAAAAGAGCACAATGAATTTCTTAGTGAGGGCTTCAGACTCAGCACGACTATGGACATCAAGGATTTTGATTACTAGTGCTATCTTGGGAGAGGAGGTTGCTTACTGGAAGAACCTATTCCTTGTAACATGGCTCTCTATCAAGCTATACAAGCAAAAGAACCTAGTCAATAGCTGTTAATCACTATCTACATGTACATCAAATCTTATATCTGGCCACATAACTCTCCAGACTTGCAACGTTTTCGATTATGAGAAAGGAAAATGTGCTTCAAAGCAAAAGTAAATACTTAAATAATAATGGATCTATTTAATGTTGATCTTGCAGGGGAATTGTTATTCTTGACGATGAGGTAAACGGTTTTCCTAACCATCTCATAGATTAACATATTAGACTTTTTTTAAGTTTAAATGATAATAATCATTCAGAAAAAAAATCAAAACCATTAATATTTTTTAAAACAATCAAATTCAGAGTAACTATAAATAAGATGAATCTCCGCTTAGAAACATTCAAGGGGAATACACAACTGCAATCAACATAAAAAAAGAAATCTCAATTAATGAGCATGTAAACTGCTAACCTCATCGTCCAAAATAACGTTTTACCAGCAAGAACTAAACAAAATAGTTTCGATATTTCCGAATTTATGTGTCCTTTAAAAAAATATATTTTGATCAATCCAAATTCGTAAACAATTACATTAGATACACTACTATATGATTAAAAGAAAACGCAAACACATACACACCCATTGTCTCTCCCTCTCTCATACGCATACGCACGCACACACACACACACATACACACACACATATATATATTTTTTCTAAACATATACTATTAAATATAAGAGACAATGGATGTCTATTATGTTTAATCATGAGCCGTGCTAAACGTCGTATATTGGCTTTAATTTCAGTTGAAAATAAAGACAAAAAATTTCCAATATTTAAATATTTTTTTATTAATTTGTTTCTAAGTTATCTGCTCAAATGAGCCATCAGAGGTTATTTAGACGGTAACCCAATAACATCCACCATAACCGCCGATTTTATATTGTATTGATATAAAACTCCGCTAGGCAACGGCAATAGTTACCAAAAATAACAAACACAGTTCACAAATTTGCAATGAGGTTCTATGATGTCACACCTCGTGATAGGGTGAAAGGACAACAGAACCATGTATTCAAATACATTGTAATGTGTTATGGCCAGATTAAAAGTGATTTTAATAGGTGTGGGTTGCTTGGAGTCAATGTACATGGCCTCCAATATCTGAATGTTTTTTTTACTGTGTGTATGAGTAAGGATTATTGTATTATTGACTAAAATCTGTCTGATATTACCTACATGTTTATGCTTTTCTGAGAAATTTATATATAGAAAAGAAAACTCAACAGATTACTGAAGCGAATGTAAATCCTGATTTATTTCGGCAGGAGTTTATAGAAGACCGTTTCGTCAGATCCCAAAATTTAAATAGTTTCATTCAGAAAATTAAAAAAGTATATATATATATATATATATATATATATATATATATATGCGTGTGTGTGAAATATTATATGTAAATATTTTTATATATGATAGTTTGATATATATATATATATATATATATATATAAAATAATGCATATATATATTATTTTGATACAGCAAAACACGCCTGTATGCAGATTATATATATATATATATATATATATATATATATATATGATAAACTAAGCTTTTCGATTTGTCAGATTTGTTATAATGTGCATATCTAATATTTCGTTGTAAAATGCTTTTAGCGCATATCTTTATGAAATATATTTCTTTACACTTTCTTTCATTAGTTCGTCTTAATAATTTAAATATATTTCAATGTTTTCATAAAATGGATTCGAATACCGTCTAAGCTGACACCAATGTAGCTTCTTTTAAGAAACATGATAACAATCAGAATGAGAATTATTTTCGATGCCATTTTCAAATTCCCCACTCAACTTCTTCTCCATTTAAAGCCAGCTGACTTCGTGTAGTTTGCCCTGTGGTTTTTATTAAAGTGCATTTATTCTTCACCGATTATTCGACCCTTCCTGGTGGAGAAGACACTAAACGGAAAATATATTAAGAATGTCAGAAAAGTATGCACGCTCGGAGACCACCGCAAAATAGAACTGGTAAAGGAAAAGTAAATAGATAATAAAAAAAATAAATGAAAGGTAGCAAGTAAGAAGGAAATTAATGTCGGGGAAGAAAGCCTGTTTCTAGCATGGATTCAACACAATAAATAACAACCGGCTGGTGGCGCCATCTAATGTACGTTAAGGGAACTGGCGTCGGATTTTACAAAAACACATGACGCTCCTTTTATATACCGATTCTTTCACACCTGCGGACGTGTCAATGTATTTTGAGAAGGGGACTAATTTCACAATACTCGCACAAACATGCACATATCACTCTTTCTCTCTCTTTCTCTATTTCAATCTCTTTCCTCCTCCCCATTCCTATCTCTTTCCCTCTCTCCTCCTCCTCTATTCCTCTTTTTCTGTCTCTCTCCTCCTCTTCTCTCTCTTTCTCTCTCTCTCTCTCTCTCTCTCTCTATATATATATATATATATATATATATATATATATATATATTAAATTAAATTTTGAGCATGTATGCTATTAATTTTTATTAAAATGCACATTATAGTCGGATCAGTTGGGCAACATTTGTGCGAAAAAGAGTCCTACGACGCAATTCACTCCGCAAAAAATTTGGAAATCTGCTTGTCATTCGCACCGGAATCTCCAATACGATCAATTCAGTGTTTGTGTTTGTCAGTCTGAAGACAGTCCAGGGAATTCAGAAATAGTTGAATGAAATGTCGAGTCAACTTCAAGATGTTTTGAGTGATCAATAAAGATGGTGACATTATTCATACATTCATTTTCCCACAGGGCCTCGGACTCAAAAAGGAGACCTAATTCAAATTTCTTTGAGGAGATTGTGCAGCACTGGTTCAAAAGTGTGGCTTCTGGAAAAATTATGTCTGGCAACAGGACTCTGCACCATGTCACACATGCAAGAGAAATATACCGTGGCTTTCAGACAAATTCTATAACCAAATGACACCTTAGATCTGGTCTCCTAGCATCCTAGATTCCATCCCCCTTTATTATTATGGGTAGCAACCATTTGAGCGAGTGTCTTATAAAAGATTTTTAACACCAAAGAGGAATTGAAGGCAAGAGTTATGGCAGCATTTTCATTGTTTTTTAATGTGTTGACTCCTTTTAAGCGCTTTTATGTGAATGTCTGCCATCTTGGTTCTTATCTGTAGAAAAAGCAATTAACCATCTGCAGATACGACAGCAATACAAAAATAAACCTACGCAGATTAATCACGCAGATTAACTGAGTTACACACAGTAAAAATCAATTAAATATATGAAAACTCCTCGAAGTGGACAACTCAAGATAGCATATTACATCAAGTTTCATATAAATGCAAGGAAACAGCAGCAGAAAAAACAAAAAAGTCGACACGACTGAAATGACTCCGCTCACATAAGTGACAAACTTCCCAACGTTTATTCTCTCTCTCTCTCTCTCTCTCTCTTTCTCTCTCTCTCTCTCTCTCTCTCTCTCTCTCTCATGTTGAGTTATGATAATGTTTGGCGTCAAGATTGTTGTTTATTCAGTAGTTTTACTGATAAGTTATTTTGACAATCAGATATTTTATCGTAAAATAATTGATATCCTGGATTATATATATATATATATATATAATACATCATTTATTTAAAAACAAAACGAGGGTTGTCTAATAACTATGGGCGGTAATGTACGCACTCACACTCTGGAAGAATGGTAGACTTTGAAAAACAGTATCTACTCTGGCATCTACGCATCGTCCATTCAGCAATGAATTAGAACACTCTCAGCTTTTGGGCTAAAAAGTATGACTCCTTCTACCGATAGCCCGTAGCTCAGAGGTAGAATCGCCGACTGACGCCAATTCGGTCAGGTTTCAATGCCTGGTAAAAAGCAATCGGCTGTCTAACCGTACTGATGAGCTGTGATACAGCGAAACAGATCTGTCTGCGGATGACTATTTATGCTCTCACACCCTGATTTAGCACTCTGGAAGAATGTTAGAATTTGAAAAACAGTAGCTACACTATCATCTACGCATCGTTCATTCAGCAATGAATTAGAACACTCTCAGCTATTGGGCGTGTATAATGATAATATACACGCTAAAATGTCTGCCTCCTTTTACCGATAGCCCATAGCTCAGAGGTAGAATCGCCGACTGACGCCAATTCGGTCGGTTTTCCATCCTGGGTAAAAAGTAAGCGGTTGTCTAACCGTACTGATGAGCTGTGATACGGCAAAACTGATCTGTCTGCGGATGACTATATATATATATATATATATATATATATAGTTTTTTTTAAATAAATGATGTATTTCATACATTTTTAGTATTTATTGCCCCCCAAAATAGGATGGTTCGTTTGTTATTATTACTTTGTAAACTACTGAAAAGTTGTAAGTTTAAAAATGTATAACTTTTCAGTAGTTTTTCCTATATATATTAATACAGTATACGTGTATCATCATTATGCTATATATATATATATATAGGTAACGCCATTTTTCGGCATAAATTTTCAATACCTAATTTTAAAAGAAAATCTTTTTTTCTTGAATATTTCATTTTAGATTTAATTAAAAACTTAATGATTAAATTTATTATTCCCATTAAGTTAAACATTCTGGTGTATTTCAGATAGAAATTATATAGATTGGAATGTCACATTTAATTTCGATTTCTTAAATTTTCTTAAATGCGGCTATTTTCTTAATTTTAAGAAATTTGTAAATAAACAAAAATTCATCGATTTTAAAAATATTTCGAAAGATTTCTGACACTTTATTTTAGTAAAATTAGGAAAGTGAAAGTTAAATTAGGCTGATTTAAAAAATATTACTTACTTATAGCATCAAAAAGTAATATAAAACTAATTATTAACGATTATTCGTGTTCATCTGATCGAATATTTTGCGGACTGCTGACTGATTAGGCGATGACAGCTTCAACGCATGACCAATAACAATAATTTTCATAAAACTAAGTGCAGGGCCAAAATCTTAAATTACGTAACCGTTTCATAATAATGGCATTTTTATTCTACCATACATCAAAATAAGTTAAAAATAAAATTAATTAAAAATTATGTTAAAAATAGATAAGCGTAACTACGTTTATTAATTTTTGCAAATTTGGACTCGTAAATTTTGTTTCCACTTAATTACTATATCACATACAATAAATATCCCAATACAAAATTTTACACGATTTTAAACTATTGTAAATTATTATAATTAAATGTAAAAAAAAATAAAAAACTTCTTGTAAAAATTCATTATTTATCAGAAAAAAATTATTTCTTCAGACAATAATGTAATTAATATTATTTATTTACACATACAATTAAAAGCTTTTCTAATTAAATAATATCATAGTTTTATTGAATTTGTATTATCAATTTATTATTATAGTTTTATTAGTTTTTAATTCATGAGATTTTCAGTTAATTGGTACAAATTTGAAAAAATAAATAAGGTGATTTACAATCTCCAATGAATCCATCTTTTAACAAAAAAGATATTCAATAAATAAGAAGGTTCTGTGCGAAATTTAATAAAAATTAGTAAGTTGGGGGTAACACATAAAAAAATTTTACAAATATTTTCTGAGAAAATTTAAAAAAAATAATGGCATTCCTTTGTGAGTAAATTCTGAAAATATCCTAAAAATCAGACAATTATTTGATTTTTACAAGAATTTTAAAATAAATGTGTTTTCAACGGAAAATAAGCCCTCAAAATCAAATTGAAGGCGATGACGTAAACAAAATTTGGAACGTGTTATAAAGAATTAAAAAATTCTAAAAATAATATAAAAAATATTTTATCTTTTCTCTTAATAATAACATCAACATTTTGACGATAAAACTTTATTGTCGTTAAGTTGGTGGACTTTTTCTTTACGCTTTGCTGTTTTTTCCGCAAATTAGCTGAGGAACCTATATATATATATATATATATATATATATATATATATATATATATATATATAATCATGCCGGTAGAAATAAGTATATAATACTGTTTGATTATAAACAGAATATCTACTTAAATACGATTATCGATCAAAAATAATGTTCAAACAAATCATTTCAAATTTTTGGTTGTTTATAACCAGTTTTGTTAATCTTCGTTATATGCAATCACACACACACGCACACACACGCACACACACACACACACACACACATATATATATATATATATATATATATATATATATATATATAAAGCGTGGTAAATAGCAATATTTACTTCGAGCAGGAAGGTATGAATATCCATTCTCTCTCACGCTCTTTAAACATATAGCATATATAAGAAACAAATTAAGACATATATTATGTCTTATTTTAAGATTTCAATAATTAGCAGATGTTCCGGTTGAAAACTAAAAATTAATTAAATATTAAATTCCAGTTCGAGAGCCTACGCGAATTTTATTTATCGGCCAATCGGAAGCCCAGAATCAAATACGGATATGAAATCCCAAATGATCTGTTGCGATCCAAAAAGACGAAATAAAAAGTCAATACAGAAGACAGACACATGCAGTCAAACTCAAGAGGGAAGAATGTAATTAGTATCTCCCTTGACCGAAGTCAAGCGACCTACTATGCTCGCCTCCTTTTCCCTTCGCTGTCTCTAAACTACTTACCGACCAAACGAGCGGAAACATCAAAGGGATTCCTTATTTACGACGCTCCCACATCCTTACGCACAAATTCTCTTTTCAGCTTTTATTGCCATGAACATTTTAACGTCCGTTGGACCCATCTTTAAAGGATTACTTTAACTGTAAAAACCTTAATTGATATGTGTATATATAAAATGTTATTTCTAAACTCTTTCTACGCATGTCGACCAAGTACTACAAAAACTAAGTGAGTACGACTTTAAAATTTGCTTTTCTTGATTTATATTCTTTTATAACTTATAGTGGGCTATCTACACCGAGGCCAAATTCCGTTAATATGCAACAACATACAACTACTCTTCACTAGAACGGATGACTCTATTTTCAACACACGCACACACACATATATATATATAAATATATAAAACACAAAAAAAGAATTTTGGACTTTCAGCGAAATTTGAATATTTCCTTTTTCAACACAAACTCAACATGACAACGGACGCGGAAGAAATTTCAACAAATCCAAACCAACAAATTCAAGCTGCGAGGTAATGGTAGCTAACATCTCTCGCCTAGTTAGTTTTTCGAAATCTCACGAGGACCTAAAGGCAGGAATAACTTCTCCTTTGAACTCAGAATGGAGCTCAGCCTTACAAATCATACCGAAGTCAGACGGCGCATATAGACCTGTCGGTCATTACAGACATTTAAAAACTATAACAAAAGCCGATAGATATCAGGTCCCAAATATAGATTCCTTGTCTTCAAAGCTTCATAACAAGAAGTTCTTTTCAAAGATTGACCTGTGGTCTGCTTATCACCAGATACCAGTTCACCCGGAGGATATATACAAAACAGCCATGTCTACCCCTTTCGGTTTATTCGAATACAATTACATACCTTTCGGACTAAGGAGCGCATCATGCACTTTTCAAAGAATGATGGACCATATCTTTCGCGATACGGATTATACATTTGTGTATAGAATATATCCTGATATTCTCAGAAGATGAAGAAACCCATTCCAAACATGTCAACGAAGTACTACAAAAACTAAGTAAGTACGACTTTAAAATTTGTCTTTCTAAATGCATATTTAGTGCGAATGAGTTAGACTTTTTAGGATTTCACATTTCTTCTAATGGTCTCAAACCCAGTGCTAAAAAGTTAAATGAATTTAGTGAATTTCCTCAATCAAACGATTCTAAATCACTACGCCGATTCCTCGGAATGGCAAAATTTTTAGGAAACTTGTGCCAAATTTCCGCAATATTATATTACCTCTCACGGAAAAAATACGTTTAAACCAAAATTCAAAATCTTTAACCTTAACAAAGGAAGAAATTGAATCTTTCGAAAACAAAAACTCTTTATCAAATATAACAGTTCTCGCTTTCCCCAGCTCGAAAGCTAACAAATAGCAACTAGTAAAAGACAGTTCAAATTATGCGGTGGGTGCAGCACTTCACAAAATGATTGATAATCAAACTATCCCCATAGGTTTCTTTTCAAAGAAATTATCCCAAACCCAACAAAGATATTACACTTTTGACAGAGAACTACTAGCTGACTATCCAGCAGTTCTCCATTTTAAACATTTAATAGAAGGAAGAAATGTAATGTTGCTGACGGATCACAAACCACTTTGCAGTGCTTTTAAAAGCTAATAATTCCTTATTTACAAGGCTTCCACATCCATACACACAAATTCTCTTTTCAGCTTTTATTGCCATGAACATTTTAACCTCCGTTGGGTCCATCTTTAAGGGATTACTTTAATTGTAAAAACCTTAATTGATATGTGTATATATAAAATGTTATTTCTAAATTAATCTGCAACAACATACAACTACTCTTCACTAGAACGGATAACCCACTATAGCATAACGAGTGACATTTTCATTTAATTTATGAAGATTTAAGTTGGCTAGAATACAAAGTGCCAGAAAAGAATTCCACAAATGCGAAGTGCATGAGAAACAACTTTTAGCCTAGAATTTACTGCTTAACATAAAAAATTAAATTGTAAATGAATGTGACTTTGTTGGCAATCTGATTCTTCTTCATGAGGCGTCTTCTTTCATGACATATGCTATCATGGTTTTCCAGTCGCACCTGCCCCTTGTCACTCTTAATATTTTTCCTTTTGGTATCTCTCCCAAAACCTTTTTCTGAAGCCTATCATACAGGTCTGGCGCTGCGTCTTTTTCTCTCTTTCCCCTGTCTCTTTTTCTCTCTATCCGTCCTTTGAGTATAAGATTCACCAGACCCTTCTTCCTTATTACGTGTCTCAGGGACATCAGCTGTCACTTGCTGATATTACGTATGTGTTTTCTGCACGTTTGCATCCACTTTAACACCTCATCGTTGCTCGCGTGCTCGGTTCATGACAATTTAGTCGGTCATTCAGTTAAGTGGCATATGTGATGCACGCTTGGGCGATCATTTACCGAAACGGGCATGACTGACTGGGCGGATGATTATCCTGCAGTTGGTTGCCAGCCAAGACTATAGAACCCAAACTGTCCTGTTATTTAACCCATAACTAGAGGGGAGAGACGGATTAATACCTTTGCCAAGTGTTTTAGCGCGAAAGTGAATGCAAAGAATTCAGCTGGAATTCGAACTCGGCTCCCCGATTTTTTATTCTGAGACGATATCCACTGCACTACAACGCACATCTTTACACCACAACAACAATCGAGCACATCGCTTAAATTCTATGTACAGTAGCGGGAAGTTAATCAGAAAAATTACAATGAAAATCTTTATACATAAAGCTAAATAAAAGCTAAGTTACGACGTTGAAAATTGACTGAACCCTAGATGCCATGCTAGGATGGTTAAATTTGCAGATTATTTTTCCGATTTTCTATATAACACTTTTTGAAGAAGACGGAACGGAGTAGATTTCATCACGATTATCAAAGTCTGATTTAGTTCTGTTTTTTTTTTCTCTTTACACAAATTTACATCCTCGTTTGTTTCAATGATTTTAAATTTAAAACACTGAAAGAAAAACCTTAACCCAATGTTAAAAAACTGCCAGCACACATTACATGATCTCGATGGACATTTGGCTTTAAGAGAACACTAAGCAGTATTTTTTTATCGAGCCGAGTTATATATAACTTTGTATTTTATTTATTGCCATTGGCAAATAGGTTTCATTGCTTGACTTTGGAAATGTCTAGATGCAATCCAAACTTCTATTTTAAATTTTATATTCTCAGAATTGCGTGTGTATCTCATATTTGTTTCTTCTTTCCCTCTCACATACGATTATTGAAAGTTTAATGCAACGTCAATCTCTGTCATTTTACTTCCTGAATGCTGTTCGTTTTTAACTCAAATGTTTTTTCTCTTTTATTTTTTTAATCCCAATATCGCTTTACTTTGAATGACATGATTAAAGAAAGAATAAAGCCAACTAGCATGAAATCGTCATGTCATATAACATGATTCTGGATCTCGTCGAACAACGATCATTCTGACAGAAAACGAGGAACACACACACACACACACACACACACACACACACATATATATATATATATATATATATATATATATATATATACTCATATTTTCATTCATCGTCGGTGATGGTTGCATGTGTTAGGAGAGTAGTCAGAGAGATATCGCGCTCACGCAGGAGTTGTCGGGGAATTTTTAACCAGCGGGAGGTCTCTGTTCTCCCTCTCTATGTTCCGATTTTTTATTCTTTTGTCTGTTTTCCGCCAGAAACCCCAAGACTCACATGCACCCTTCTGCTATCGCTTAAATGTTTTTTTTTACTGTAACCTCAATCATATCTTTGTCGGCTCTCGCCATTCAAGCCTTTGTTGTTACACTCCGCCTCCATCATCCACAGTCGGAATATACTTCATCAAAAATATTTTTAACGGTAAAGGTAATTTATTACGAACATAAAGCATGATGTTTAAGTTTTTGAAATTTTAAACGCGCGAAAAATGTATTTAAAATTCTAAAAGTGGTGTTTGTAAGAAGTATTCTCCTGTATTTGAGTATTTAAGTATATATCTTTAAATAAAGATTAGTTTTAATACACACTAACAAATGATGTAATAAATGAAAGCAAGCAAAAAAAAGCAATTTCAAGCAAGAGTAAAGAATAGACAGTCTTCATCGGTAGGACAGTCAAATCTGTTCGCTCCAAACTGGATACGTGAGAATCGAGAAGACAGATAAATTTAATTTTATGAAGAGTACTGCAAAAACAAAAAGAAATAAAAATAATATCAAGTTTTGTTAGAAAACACCCGATACGCAGTGAATATTGTCTTTGTAGATTTAAATTAAAGAGAACGGAACATGCAGTATTTTTATAATTTTCCAACTTATTTAAATCCTGATTTTAAACATTTAACGCCTTCAGCTAAAAGTCAACTTGTATTACGTCATCATACAGAAGGATGTTTTTAGTTTCTGAGACTTTAAACACTTTAAAAACCTACTTAAATCTGCTAATTACCAAGAATTTGCAGCATCCTTTTTTTTTTCTTTTTTTTTTTTTTTGCAATTTTATCCGGTATGTTATTGGAGAAAGCATTATTTTCTGCAAGATAAGTCAGATATTTTTATAAATTTTACTTTCAATTTTTTTTTTTTTTTGGTATACATAAAAATTTTAAAAATACCAACATCTACGCAACAGCTTGACGTTATTTTCGAAAAACCTATCTGATGGAATAATTCTTCATTGTTGCTATTTGATTCTATTCATAAGAAGATTACGTGATCATTTTCTAGTAGTTTCAGCTTACGTTTGTGAAAAACTCGTTACATATAAGCGATTTTATTACTGATCAATGACTACTGTGTATCGATAATTCATATATATTAATATATAGAATATACAAGGAAACTGTTACATCATCGTTGGCATAGCTATAAATCGCGAAATTAAATCTTACCCAACATTGTTTATTCAATATGCTTTTTTTAATATTTTCTCCTAACAGAGGTTATATAATCTCCAGAGGATAGGATCTGAGGGATATTGTACGCCCTTTTCCTCCATGGGTGGGTGTTTGTATATCTAACTGTTATCTAATTAACTCTTGCTTTTCCTGACTAGAACTGGGTTTCCAGTTCATTCCAGCCATATTTTCTTCTAAAGAATTCTGGTGAAATCTTACGAATTGATGGCATTATCTCTTTGCATGGGACGGCAACTTTTAATCTTACCTTGTGTGGTTCTTAGACATTGTACAGGGTGGACAACATTGCCAAAAATATAAGTGTATTTGAGTCAACTACTGTTTACAATTCGAAAGCCGCCATTGCCATTTAATGAAAGCGCAAATCTCTCCCAGACGGTTAGGAGGTCAGGTTAAAACGGTGATGCACACAATTTTCTTATGTAGAATTAGTGAAAGTTTTTCTATTGATATTGCTAATCATTTACATTGGAACCATCACACCTGGTCCAAATCTAGCGATTGTAATTTTCACAACCCTTACATGTGCATGATACACACGAACAGTGCACTCTGGAAAGACATTAATGTAATATCTTTTTGCGTGCTCAATATGTAAAATATTTATTCCTAAACAAAACAAAAAAACAAAAAAATGAATGAAAATAAACAGAACAATAAAGCGTCTGAAAGTGTTATAATTTCCTTCAAATGCTTTTCGTCTTTAAAACAATTTAGGTATTGAATTTTCCGGAAAGAATAAATGACTTCAATCCTTTCCTAGTTCAATGAACTGCGAGAGTAAGATGTGAAATAAACTCAAGCAGGAATCACAGTACCGAAAGCTTGATTGACTTATTAACATTTGTTTGATGTTATCCAAAACCCTTCAACTGACTATGCGAATAGACGCCTTCTTTTGACGATATATTTATGAATAATGTTCTTATTTTGTTCATTTTAGATGAAGACATAGTAAATGTGCATCAGTTTCCTTTTTTACCGTAAAGTTTACCCTGTACAAAGCCCTGGAGGCATTCGAGGTGGAGAGTTAATTTAAGAGACAGTTTAATGGAGGAAGATACAGGATAACTCTAGAAATGAACAGCGAGTCGGAGAATCATCCTCTTGGAAGTCGGCTTCACAGAGTAGGGATTAGAACGAAGTAGATTTTCAAGCAGATACAGAGGGGGAAGGGTGCTGCGTTACTAAAAATTACTGACCATGACATTACAACGTATAAAAAACAATTTTGGATAATTTCCACGTTCTAATGAATGCTATCAATTTCTCAACCGTTATATTTGAAACAGGAAAAACTGTACAGTAGTTTTTAGCAACACAGTTTTCCGGTTACATTTATTACCATAACTCGCACCCCTGAAGATAACCTCGAAAAGAGGTTGAAAGTACTTGGATACCTTAAAGAATGAATGAAAATAACATCTGACAACATTACAACTCATTTCTAACCTCTTTTGATTGTCATAGGCGAAAGATTTTCCGTGAGTATGAACGGATTTTATTAAAAATAAGCAAACATATTGTTTGCAATTTATTTAATCTGACATATACATATATATGAAGTAGGCGCAATTTTAAAATGACTCTAGGAACATGTGAACTAAAATGCTGCATTTTTTTCAATGCCTTATGATTATTTAAAGTTTTTTTAATCCGATAAAAACTTGGAAATATGCTCACATTTTTCAGTAAAACACATGGTCTGAACTAAACAAGTATGGCACAGTGATATGGTAGCGCAACTAAAGTATGTACAGATAAGACGAATGGCACTGATTTACCTTGAAATGCTGGATAACTTCTGTTGTTTATAGCAGTAATTGGAAGGAAAATGTGTAGAATGTGGTCGCCTCACCGCCTCACATAAATTCTATGAATGACCATGGCTTGTGAAGTAGCTTTGGACCAAGAACTACATTTCCCGTGCCCGACTACCATATATACTATCGACCACACCCCTTGCAAATTCCCCTTTTCCAAAAATCAAATTCTACTTAAAAGTAACAAGATTTCTAGACGTCTAGAAAAAACAAGTGTACGTGACAAAACTGTTGTTGGCAATACCACATTATAAGTTCTAGGAATACTCCTATCAGTAGAAACGATACAAGACAAGTGGTATCAAAATGAGAATATTCTAAAGAAGATTAGATACGGAACTAATATGTGTTAAAGATTTTTAACGCACCAGTTCCGATATATTTTTGTTGAAATCCTTGCATTCACATACTCCAGGAAAGGTATTAATCCATCTCTTCTCTAAAGTTATGAGTTAAATAACAAGGCATATAGCCTTGGCTGGCAACCAGTCTACCGCAGAAAATAATGACAAACTAATGAGGGATAATCTTCTTCCCAGTCAGTCATGTCTCTAAAAAACACATGTAGCTCGTATTACACTTAACTGACTGATTCGCATTTAAATTTAGTGTTTATCATTAAGCTTACATATATAGAAAAATTGAAGACATTAGTGTAAATTGACTGGCGTGTGAGATATTTTATACTGATCAGTCATTCAGTTAAGTGCTGTACATGCTTGGGCGATCATATATTTTTCAAGACTTGTCTGACTGGGCAGAGGATTTTCCTGCTGTAGGTTGTCATTACTTTCTGTGGTTGACTGGTTGACTGCGGTTGACTGGTATCAACTAAAGCGATAGAACTTAATCTCTTCTGCTACTTAACCCATAGCTGAAAAGGGAAGAGTTGGATTAATATTTATCCCAAGGGTAATTGGGCGTAAGCGAATGCAACTGAAATTCGAACACGGCTCTCCGATATTCACTGTACCACAACGCACAATATGCTGATACTTTGCTGTGATTCAAAGATTAAATTTTTTTCGGTAAATTTTCGTTTTAGGTCCCGTTTTCCCCTTTCAAATTTATGTAAAATAGCATTATTTCTGTGCAAATGTATATGCTGAAATCAAATCAACAGTTAGTAATTGGAGAAACCTACCTTTTTTTATTTGAAAGTCCATATAAAAAACAGACTATATCTCGCACTTTTTCTCTCCCGTAACTCTAACACAGTCATTTAATTAACTGCTGAATGTGTTTCGGCGTACGACAACAAATGTCGGTCCATTTTCGGACTATTTTCTTCCTTTTCTGAAACTGCCGGCGATTTACTTCCTGTAAGGAAAGTAATACGCTATTGTATTTCTACGCTAATTACTTTCATTACAGGAAGTAAATCGCCTGAAGTTTCAGTAAAGGAAGTAAATCGACCAAAATCTGTTGTCCTACGCAGTACGTCATTTTGTATTTAATTACATGACTTTCTGAGAGATACGGGAGAGAAAAAGTGCGAGATAAAGTTCGTTTATTTTATGGACTTTCAAATAAAAAACGGTAGGTTTCTTCAATAACTAATTGTTGATTTGAGTATATATATGAAGTAGGCGCAATTTTAAAATGATCGATAGTATATATGGTTGTCGGGCACGGGAAATGTGGTTCTTGGTCCAAAGCTACTTCACAAGCCATGGTCATTCATAGAATTTATGTGAGGTGGTGAGGCGACCACATTCTACACATTTTCCTTCCAATTACTACTATAAACAACAGAGGTTATCCAGCATTTCAAGGTAAATCAGTGCCATTCGGCTTATCTGTACATACTTTAGTTGCGCTACCATATCACTGGCCCATATTTGTTTAGTACAGACCACGTATTTTACTGAAAAATGTGAGCATATTTCCAAGTTTTTATCGGATTAAAAAAACTTTAAATAATCATAAGGCATTGAATAAAATGCTGCATTTTAGTTCACATGCTCCTAGAGTCATTTTAAAATTGCGCCTACTTCATATATATGTATATGTCAGATTAAATAAATTGCAAACAATATGTTTGCTTATTTTTAATAAAATCCGTTCATACTCACGGAAAATCTTTCACAGAAATAATACTATTTTGCATAAATATGAAGTGGGGAAAAACTTCGGGACCTAAAACGAAAATTTACCATTTTTTGTTGACTTTCATGTATATTGCTTGATTATTGATGAAAAATGCAAATATTAACTTTAGAAAATGATTGATAATTTTCATTTAGATATATGGAAAAAAGGCATTAGGAAAATAATTTAAAATGCCTGTATCATAAACAGTTTAAGACGTGAGACTTTAAGAATGTGTTTTAATTTTATAAACAACTTGACGTAAAGTCGGATTTTGATTTTTAGTAGGTGCGATGGGGTAGCTACTAATGTTTCAACAAAGTTCAATAAGGGAGAAATTAGAAGAAGAAACATATTCTCTAAATGGTCGAGCAATTCGTTTTACACGGTTGTCTTCCTTGTTTACGCCAGTTTTCTAAGCCTTCATACTGAACGCTACACCACCCACTTCCTTTACCGACTTTCTGTCTGTCTCTCAAACGCGTAGTGAAAAAGGTGAATCTTCCACGCGTCTATAATTCAATCGAGAAGTGCTTTCTGTCCGGGTCAGTCAGGCTGCCCATCCATCATGCCTTGCGGCAACGGGACCAAATACGATAGGCTTAGTATACATCTCTTTGGATCTGGCTAGAACATGGCCAAATATGGACAAAACAACCTTATATCCACAACTGTAGGGAAATACAAATACTTTCCATTATTTACAAGAACATGGAAGTAACATGTCGTTTTAGCGTACACACTATATGCAGTAAAAATTTACTGCATATCACCTGCCAAAATGTGCGTGAAGCAATCATACCTACCTGGATTTATTTTATCTATCTATATTATCTATATTTCACATTCTCTCTCTCTCTCTCTCTCTCTCTCTCTCACTCTCTCTCTCGCTATATATATATATATACCAGTAAGATTTAAATGATAATCACTCAGAAAGATTAATATGTAAGAAATATGTAAAATATTTCATACATTTGTCTCTCTTCATATATATATATATATATATATATATATATATATATATATATATATATATATATATATACATACAACAGTAAGAGGAACCTGCAGATATTGGAGGCCATGTACATCAAATCAAAACAACCAACACTCAATAAAATCAACTTTAAAACAGGAAATAACATATTACATTGCATTTGACTACATGGTTTTGTTGTCATTTCGCGCTATCCCGCGGTGTGACGTCATAAAACCGCATCGCAAACTTAAGAACTGCGTTTATTATTTTTGGTAACTATTGCCGTTGCCAAGCGGAGTTTTATGTCAACACAAAATAAAATCGTCGGTGATGGTGGATTTTATAATATTTCAGTTTAAACAACCTCTCTGAAGATGGCTCATGTGAGCCGAAAGCTTAGAAGAAAACCCAAAAATAATTATCCAAATGTTGGAGAAATTTTGTCTTTATTTTCAAATTAAATTAAAGCAAAAATACGACGTTTAGAACAGCTCATCATAATAGACATTCATTGTCTCTTATATTTAATAGCATATGCTTAGAATATATATATATATATATATATATATATATATATATATACGTACGGTCTCACATCCTGATTGAACACTCTGGAAGAATGGTAAACGTTGACAAACAGTAGCTACTATGGTATCTACGCATCGTTCATTCAGCAATGAATTAGAAAACTCCCAGCTATTGGGCATGTGTATAATGACAATGTACATGTTAAAAAGTCTGCCTTCTTCTACCGAGCGCCCGTAGATCAGAGGTAGAATCGCCCACTGGCGCCAATTCTGTCTAACCGTACCGATGAGCTGTGATGCAGCGAAACAGATCTGTCTGCGGCTGTATGTATATATGTGTGTGTATGTCCACGGGTGTGTGTGTGTTTGTATATGTTCATTTTGCTTGAGAATACATCAGAAAGAAAATCATTTAATTTAATGTGTAAAAAGTTACATCTTTTTTCCTCTCTAACTAACTATCTATCTCTGATGGGTTAATGTGTAAAAACATCTCACTCAATAAATCTCCGTCCTTACTTATAAATCAACATATTTTAGGGAAAATTCTAATTTATTCATTAACATAGTCTACTTCTAGGGAGATACGCTGATTCCACTGCTTTTCTAACAATGTCATGCCTTTTTTGTAGAACGATTTTTCTTTGGCCTGAAAATACATCTCAGTTACTGTGACGATAAATATTCACACTTACCAGAGCCAAAGCGTTCACAGTGTTTTGCTTGTCGGGTTGCTGATTTGAGAGAATGCGTGCGTAAACCCACGCCAGAGAGTTTGTCGTCTCGTCAGCTGCGTCCTCGCAAGTTTGGTCAAAGAAAGGAATATTCTTCGACCTGTCATTTTATGCTGACTGAGAATGAGACCGACGGCGATTATTGGTGCGTCGGCAATGGGGTTTTTTTAATCCATAAAAAGGGTCTGAGACAATGGCTGGCAGTTTTTGTTGTGACCATGGTGACGTGCGCAACTAAGAGAGAGCATTGAGTTCAGACTCTCTTTATATTTGTCGAAAAGCTTGAAACACACGAGTGAAGCGAGGGCCAGTTCAGGAGAATAGCGTTGATTCATGTAGTTTTGCCATCGTGCGATCGACTTGTGACACGGTGTTTCGTCTTGGTGAAAAGATCTCAAACTTCTTTCATATTTGTGACTGTTTTTTCGCGATTTCTTCCTTCAAACGCACCAGTAATGCAAAATGATAGTTGCTATTAATGATTCATTCTTTCTCAAGGTAATAGATTAACAAAATAAATGCTTATTCTAAAATACTGAAGCCAAAACCTTTTCTGTTGATATTTGCGTTTTTGGTTGCTTTGGAAGAATTCAGTGTTACATTCATTGTTCTACTTTTCTACATTTGTTGAATTTCGAATTCTCGAAAGATAAAGTTGTCTTCGAGATGTCACCTTCAACATTTGAAACACATGAAATATGGATTAATTCATCTATTTCCACATTTTTCTTTCACTTGTATGTTCATTGATTACTCAGTTTTTGGTATCACGACTAAGATTTAGGTTTCTCTGAAATTCATCCTATATTTCTTGTAATGTATGTTTATTATTCTGTTAATTTGTTTTTTAATTATCACCCGTAATTCTCCGTCTTTTTCCGCCATTAACGATTGAACGAAGATTAACATTCTGAATATATCCGGTGTCATTTCGTTTAAAATTAATCTTCCCCGTTATTGTTAATGATTCGCGCAGAAGTGTCAAAATCTTCGTCTTCTTTTTTCGCCAGATTTGTGCAAATTCTAATGAGTATTGAACAGGTTTTCTCGCTAAAGGTTATAGTCAGAATATTTGCTGTTTCTTCGAAACAAATTTCTGATTTCTAGATAGTACGAAATTTTATGTGTTCTATCAGTTCTAACTTTTTCAACAATATTTTTTATAGTCTTCCTATCGTTCTATTCTTCTCTGAAAATTTGTTCGTATCTTCGAAAGTAAGTAGAAAAAGTAATTCCATATCTGAAGTCTATGTGAATGCAGATATAGCATTTGTCACCAAGTATGAAGTTAAAGAACGTGTTTTTTTTCTGAATTATTTTTATTAATTTTTGTTGTTTTTTCTGGATATTCAACAACTGATGATGTTATTGTTGCTGTATTTCACAAACTGACCTAATGTTTCTTCCATATTCGAAGAGTATCTGTTTTTTCTTTGTCGTTTACAACACAGATAGATAATTAAACCAACGTGATTCAAAATACTTGTCTTTACTGTTATCACGAGGACCGAAGCAAAAAGTGTTTTATTTACTTGTTATAAGTCTGTATGAGTTTCAATTCCACGTCGTCGCTGTTATATCTCGTTTGCATCGGCTATAATATTAAGTCTTCCTAGTCTACAAGGCGTGATGTGCGTTGTGGTACAGCGGATATCGGCTCGGAACGGGAAGCCGAGTTCAAATTCCATCTGAATCCATTGTATTCACTTACGCACAAATACCCTTGGGAAAGGTATTAATCCCTCTATTCCTTCCAGTTATGGGTTAAATAACAGGACGGACTGGGTTCTATAACCTTGGTCGGCAACCAGTCTACCGCAGAAAGCAATGACAACCTACTGAGGGATAATCTTCTGCCCAGTCAGTCATGTCTCTTTCGAGGCATGATCGCCCAAGCGTGTATCACTTAACTGACTGACTTGACTGACACCAGCGGATATTTTACTCAATTGGGATTTTTTTTAATTAAGATGTCTGGCCTAGTCATTTGAAGATAACAATGATAAGATAAACTTAAAATTTGAGCGCCCCTCTTCATTACACACGTGTAGAATTACATTAACATAAACATCATTTTAGACTGAGGATGTCATGAAGGACAAAACACGTGAGTCAAAAGGTTTTTTTCGATATAGACACAGATTTTTATAAAAGTCAGTCAGTCAGTTAAGTGCCATACGTGATACAGGCTTTGGGGGATCATGTCTCGAAAGAGACATGAATGACTGGCCAGAAGATTATCCCGCAGTAGGTTACTTTTGCTTTCTATGGTAGACTGGTTACCAGCCAAGGCTATAGAACAGACACTGTCCTATTATTTAACCCATAACTGGAGAAAAAGGACGGGTTAATACCTTTCCTAAGGATATTTGCGCGTAAGTGAAAGCAAGGAATTCCACTGGAATTCGAACTCGGCTCCCCGATTTCTCGTTCCGAGTCGATACCACAACGCACATCCTTTTATAAAATGCTTATGCTTAGAATCAGGAAGATATTGTTGAAAGTTCTAGAAAATCTAATGAGTAAGATGGTTTTTAAAATCTGACACCCATAAGACTAATGGTAGTAAGTATAGCTGTGGGATTTTGTGAGTAACCTACTTAACAAACTTGCTAAAATGAATGAAAGAACATGGATAGCAAAAATATGAACATTGGTAACAGCTACGAATGATAGGAATGTGTGGAAAACCATGATCACAAACTGGTTGAAGGTACAGAGAAGTTTTGTGTTCGAGAGAATATTCAATTGAACTTCATTGATGAAGATAGTTGTTTAGATAAGCATATTTAAGAGCTAAAAATCCTCGGAAGTAGTGAAGAGCCAGTATTCCTAAAGTGATACGGCACAAGGAGAAGAAGACGAAACTAATTAGTTTTAAATATATTATATAAACTCAGTAGTATTACCTATTATTCAACCTGATATATTTCACAGTAAAGGTTTTTTTGTTGATACCCATGTCTGAGTAGACGCTATGTTTTTTTTTTGTTTTTTGTTTGTTTGTTTTTTCTACTGGGTGAAAAGTCTATCGGCTTGTTCTACTCAAACAAATAGAAAATAATGTTGGATAAAAATCTCTTTAAAATTGTTTTGTAATAAATAAAAAAATAGGAAGGTTCTTAAAACTTAATGGAAGATGAAATATTTTAAAATTGATGCAGTTTTGTATAACATATATGCTCTTCCGTGGCAGTAAAACCTGGACAATTACAGAACAGGTGATTAAGATATTTACACATCAGATTTTTCTTTATACAGAAATGTATCTCTAGTGAAAAAACACAATCAATCCGACAAATTAAAAATATTAAGAAAATGTAGAATTACGGTACATAAAAAAGCAAACTTTTTTCATTGTCTTCTAATTAGGAAATATATTAGTTAAAATTATCAAATTGCTGTCACTCCATAATTCTGAAAGGAAATTTTTGTATAATTGATACTGAACAGCATAAGTTTTGATGGGACTGAACAAATAAAATCTAAACTTATTTATAAATGGAACTTTGTCTGTGTGTGTGTGTGTGTATGTGTGTGTCCGTTACCTATATACTCCGAAATGGCTGAACCGATTTTCTTGAAAATTTACGCAGTTGTACTATACGCATCTGCAAGTGTTGTTAATTAGGTTTTGCGTGGAGGTACCCCCGATAAATATCGAAAATCGATAATCGAAAAAATCGGGTTATAGAAGGAGTGGTCCGATTTTAATTAAATTTGATACTCTAATAGAAACAGACATAAGAGACGATATTCAGAAGTTTCAAGGTTGCAGTTCTTAAAATTGTGCAGAAAATCGATATAAAAGGCAAGATGTTTGTGTGTGTGTCTGTTGATTTGCCTGTATGTCTGTATTTTTTCAGCCCAATTATTTTAGTTTTTGCTTTGGGTTTGGCTGTAGGTAGGTATAATTGTAGTTCTTAGTCTCATCCATGATGCCATTTACTCAGAGGACTTATTTAGCTTTCAAAATGTAGTTTACGACGAAAAAAACTAATTTGATATCGATACCAGGAAATCAAAATTTGACTTACATCCATTCATTTTTCTTTCAGTCTACGGTTTCGCTTTAAGTGGAAACAACTATTGATTTTTAGTCTTTCATGCCAACGTCCAAAGAGTCTGAGCTCCAGGACCATGGATTAGTTTTAAAGCTTTCCTTACAGCCGAGCAACGCCGTGCTATACTGCTAGTTAATTATAAATACGAAAACAAATAATAATGAATAGATTATGTTATTTTACTTCTCGTGGTGTCAGCACAAATCGGAACAATGGCAAGAGACTCGTCGTGTCGGCGAAGAAAAAGTACGAATAACGCAACCAGTTCAAGTCTTAACAAAGTGATACGATGTCTTATATATGCCGACGTTGGGGAATCCTAAAGAAAGCCTCCAAATTAAGAAAGGTCTCTTGATACAGTGCCTGACACAGTTTAAGTCAATATATGTCTTGTAAAGAAAGGGAGATGTTAATAGAAAATGTCATTTTCTATTAGGAGAGAGGAATTTTATCGAATTGGATATTGTACGTATAAGACGGATCACGCGATATAACAGTAGTGTTGAAAGTCAAAATGAAAGAAATGGATATATCATCAAACTTTATAGAATTATTATTACAATTGTTATTATTATTATTATTATTATTGTTTTCATGACTTACTCTTTTATATACAATCATTTTAGCAGATCTTTTCTTGTTAGGACGTAACTTAATGAAATATGAGACTGAGAAGTTTATTGAAGTGATTGACTGGATTCCACAGTCTGTACTAAATGCGAAACAGCTTAGAGTCAAGCATCTGATATGCAAATTTGTGGAACTGAAGGTGGTAATTAATCTTACTTGAAGGCAAAACCTGTTGATTTTTACATTTTTAATCAAATAGAAACTGAATACCTGAAAGCCATGCCTATTAACAGCACATTTATTATATTATTATGTTGTAATTTTTCACCATATTTTTATTTCTGCTATGGTCACAATACCTAACAATTATGCGGAGGACCTAAGGCAGATCATTGTGTGTTGTTATGGCTACATTTCATTTTTTTTTCTATCTCCCCTAACATCCTTGGCATTACATAGACAAGGTTCTCCTTAGCGTGTGGGCTGTACTTAACAAGACAATTTTTTGTATATCCCTTAAGTAGGGGTTTCCAAGGAAATCTTTCAATGTGTTGTTTTGATCCATTTTTTATAATTCCAAGTGAAGCTACAATAACTGGCACTATTCTTGTTTTCAATTTCCACATATTTTCTATTTCAATTTCCAGGTTTTATATTTTGACAGTTTTTCGAATTCCTTGGTTACTATGTTACAATCCACTGAACAAGCCATATCAATTAATAGACAAGTTTTTTCTTTCTGGTTTTTAACAATAATGTCTGGCCTATTTGCTTCAATTTATCTGTCTGTGTAGATGGTGTAATTCCATAGAATGGTGATATCTTCTATTTCTGTAACAGATGCTGGGCGATGTTCATACCAGTGTTTGTTTACAGATTTTCCATAGTTTTTGCACATCGTCCAATGTAAATATTGACCCATTCTATCGTAACGATTTTTATATTCATTTGGGGCAAGTAGAGAACATTCTGAGATTAGATGGTCTATTGTTTCTTGGTGTTTATCACAAAACCTGCATTTTGGATCCACATTATTATGTATAATATTTGACTGAAATTTCGTAGTGAAAAGACATTAGTTTTACCCTGCAAGAATAAAGCCTTCAGTCTCAGACTTTAATCCAGATGCACGTAACTATCAATGAGTATTAACTTTATCAACAATGGATTTATTTGCACGTTCTAGATATTGGCCATGCAGAGGTTTGTCTTTCCAGCGTTGTTTCATCTGTTCAAGAGCTTTATCTTTGGCTTTCATTTTCATATTTTTTGCCGCAATAGTTGGTACTTGGCTTCTGTTTTGCTTTTCTTAAAAATGTACTAAATGCAAATCTTGTTTGTATTTACTGTCTTCTTTCATTATTGAATTTTTTCTTTATTATTATTAATATTATTACTTCCGTATTATTATTATTATTATTATTATTATTATTATTATTATTATTGTTAGTTTGAAAAACCAAAATAGACGGAACATCTTACGCACTTTATGAAAAGTGAATATCAGTTCGTTTATATCTATCTATCTATCTATCTATCTATCTATCTATCTATCTATCTATATAATGATGCGTCTATCTATCTATCTATCTATCTATCTATCTATCTATCTATATAATGATGCGTCTATCTATCTATCTATCTATCTATCTAATGCTGCGTCTATCTATCTATCTATCTATCTATCTATCTATCTATATATATATATATATATATATATATATATATATATCTGGTCATTGACTTACCCCATTCTGTTAATATCTATCTATCTATCTATCTATCTATCTATCTATCTATCTATCTATCTATCTATCTATCACAGCGTGTCCTTCTCCATCAGTCTGTTATTATTTATCTATGTATCTATCTATCTCTAAACGTGTCTGTCTTGTCAGCCTATTTAATATTGAAACATAAAATAGACATTCCCAGGTGTATCAAAACGGGGAAATCGGACTTCTTCTAATTTATGTCGTACGCTTGATATAAAATATGCCATCCTATTTGGGTATTTATATTTCCAGGGCATGTGCAAATTTTCTGCTCCAAAGAACCCGTCTTTGATAAGAGAAAAGTGCATGGTTAAGAAAGATGTCATTTCTCTTTCTCCTATTCACTGCTGTATGTGTCAACGTAAAAACGTATAAACAAATTCAATTTAAAACAAAAAAATACATTCCAAATATTTTACTAAAATGAAGATTATTTAAACAGTTGCTAAATTATTGTTATGATTCTTCTTATTATTATTATCATGATTATTATTTTATTATTGTTGTTAATATTATTACGGTTAGGCTCGTGTCTTAAAAATGATGGCGAAATACATGTTGTTGTATGTACTATTGACTATCGTACAAAAAGACATAAAGAAATGAATAATCCAAAGCTCTGCGCGTCATAGGAGAGAAAACACACACACACACACACACACACACACATATATATATATATATATATATATATATATATATATATATATATATATTTGTGTATCTAACCACCAAATTTTCTTTTAGACATGCCAAATTAAATAAATTGCAAACTTTGTACCTGCTTATTTTTAATAAAATCCTTTCATACTCACGGATAATCTTTCGCGTATTCTAATTGAAAAATGTCAGAAATGAGCTGTAACGTTAAATGATGTTATTATTATGCGTTTCTCATTGTTCCCAAATACTTTCAGTCTTCTTCCGTGATCATCATCAGGCGTGTGTGTTGTGGTAACAAAAAATAATCGTAAAATTTTGTTGCTACAGTATTCTATTTGCTTCAAATATAACGGTTTACAAATTGCTTAGCGATCATTAGAATGTGAAAATTATCCAAAATTTATATGTTGTATTGTCACGGTCATGCACGTGTTAAAGCATGAAAAAACTGTTTTTTTACAAACATTTTAGAACATTACTACATTACCTTTATTAATTGACGGTTTAAGATTTTAATGAAGATTGCTTCGAGAATCTTTAGTTTGCGTTTGTTGTAATATTTAAAGCAAGAAAAAAATTACACCGATGTTTAAAAACACGGTTGTGCGGTATGTTTTTGTTATGACGACTCACACCCATGAAGATGATCTCAGTAATTCAGATCTCAGATCTGAATTACTGAGATCTGAATTACTGAATTATCTGAATTACTGAGATCTGAAATACTGAGATCTCAGATCTCATTCAGTAATGAATTTGAACACTTTATGCTACTGGCCTGAGTTTACATTTTGTATATAACACGCTAAAATATTCCTTTCTTTAAGGAAAAATCGTCGACTGACATCAAATCGGTCAGTTTTACATCCTGGCTGAAAGAAATTAGATGTCAAACCGTACTGATGAGATTTTACACAGAGAAATAGTTCTGTCTGCGACAGATGTTTACCCGTGCAACCAGACTGGCAACTGGGTCCCACCCATTCACAGTCAGGTTAGCCAAACGCAGACGACAATTCTACTCCTGCAGCTTCCTCTCTCGCACTTCCCGCCTGTGGAACTCACTCCCGTATTCTTGCTTTCCTGACGGCTACGACCTCCAGAAATTTAAAAGCAAAGTTAATACTCACCTACTAACCACTGGACTCTAGCTCTCTCCCCTCCCCTGTATAATCTTCACGTTCTCTCCGCCCATGTATCTGTCATTGCACCTGCTTTCTCAGCTTTCTATTGTTCCTTTCTAGCTAGCTTGTACTCCTCACTCTTTTCTAATTAATCTTTCTACATTTATGTAACCCCCTGCACATCAGTGGCGTTTCTGCCTTGCTCGGGGTGAAATGATTAAAAAAAAATATATATATATATTCTTCATAATTTGTGGACATTAATTGAAATATACCCTTTTTAGCCGCGCTCTAGGGCGTCGTCACTTTCGGGTCTTTCAAACATCATACTTCCCTTACCAACTCGACAACATCAGAAATGATCAGTCTCTGATGCACCCCTGTTTTGAATTAAGCAGTATATAGACACTGACTTATATAGGCAACGCATACTCCTCTGTTACACATTTGATTGGAAGTTGACCAACAGGGATCTTTGCTTTTACTTTTTTTTATGTATTATTCGTCGAATTTTAGAAAGGTAATTATGTGTTTTCAGATTTTTTCTTTCTTTTTTTCTTTTTAATTTTTATCTCCCCAACTGATAATTACTGTTAGTAAAAAAACTTTAAAATAATTAACATTTTTCATTGTTTTTATGATTAAATACAAATTACAACCCATGCAGCGTGTTAAAACTAAAATAAATATGTAAATGAATTTCTTTTAAAACATGTTAAATGATTACTCTTAGAAGATTTGATTAAATCAATATATTAACGTGGTAAAATTAATATTTAAAACTGATCCCCCACTTATTAATACTTAATTATATAATGTAACTCTTCCTCCTCTAGCTATGTGTCAAATAACTGGACAGACTTAGCTGGCAACCAGTCTACCGCAGAAAGTAATGGCAACCTACTGTGGTATAATCTTCTGCCCAGTCAGTCATGTCTCTTCCGAGATATGATCGCCCAAGCGTGTATCAGGTATGGCACTTAACTGACTGACTGTCTAGAAAAATACGGAATTACAGTTAATATGCAATATACCCCTACCAACATTTTCGCAATGAATGAGATAAAAATTAAAAATAAAATAATAATAATGACTAAATATAAAATAGCTTAGATAAAAAAAAAAGCTAAAATTGGGAGATGTAAAATAAATACAACTATTCTCTGACTGTACATATTTACAAATCAAATACGGTATTTATAATTAGTAATAAGCCATAATAATACATATCTTCATAGTTTTTACATTAAAAATAATATATAATTAAAGATTTATGAAGCTACACTGCATAAAATAATAAAAAAAGAAACGTTTTTATCTATCTAACTTGAACTTGGATTTCTATTCCCTAATTGCTTCTACATAGGCTGGCTAATCTTCGCCATAACCATTTAGCTGTTTTTATGCAGTCTCAGTAATAGTTTGGATAAACTTTCATCTTTTTTTGCCCACTATCCCAATATCTGTTAGGGCGCTGACTTGTGATTTTGCTACAAAACCGCTTGTGTCTACTTCAATTGGCTGTAGCTTGACTTTCATTCATTGTTCTTACAATTTTCCAATAATTCGTCATATAGTAGTTTTTTTTTTCGTTCATTCGATTCTTCTGCATTGTTCTCATAAGAGACTGTAAATGTCCACATGGTGATTTTCTTTAATGTTTGAAAAGAGGAATAACTCTGGATGCAATAGGGTCTTGAAGATGAGATCCGGTAAGATCAGTCTTCTCTATATCTATTATAATTTCTATTATAATTTCTATTATAATTTCTATTATAATTTCTATTATAATTTCCCAATCTGTTGTACACGATAAACAACTGGGTGCAATCATTTTCTTTGGATTCGGTTTCAGGCCTGATTTAATAAAATTCATAGTATTACTGTTTTAATTAAATGTGTTTGTGCGTATGGCTGTATTAACGACTTCTGCTATGGCTTTTAATATCTGATCATAGCGCCACCTGTAGCTACCATCAGCCAGCGCAGATTTGCAGCTACCAAGTGTGTGTTTTAATGACCGCATAAAAAGCATAAGGGCGATTCTGATTTATACGATAGTTTTAGGTTAACTGGGCTTGGGAGAAAGTCATAATTTGCTCGGATTAGAATGTTCGTCCTTATTTCATTGCGCCAAATTTCAGACCATCTAACTTTCCTAGGAACATTGTTTCCCATTTTGTTCACGTTCCTGGTTGTTTTAACTCGATCATTTCGTCTTTTCTTACACGAATTTTGTCCAATAAGAATCGATATTATTCTTTGCCAGGGGCTTTTTCAATTCTTATGGGAAAAAAAAAAACAGCCCTACATGACCAGTGGCAACAGTACCCAGTACTACTTTTTCTGTCAATTTCAACTCCTTTACCTCATTCCATTTCCTCCAAGTTTAAACATAAATATTTGCTGCTGCTAATTTTGGATCTTTGGACAACTTATATGTAATAACGTTCGCACTTTAGCGAATGTCTTTTACAAGGCTTTTAAATGGAAGTTGTAGAATATTGGAATTACCGTAAAAGGTAGCGCTGCTAAGACACTTTGGTAAACCTTGCCATCTTCGTAAACGAGCGTTAATCTTATTTTTCTATGAATTCTAAAGAAGTACTGAACTTGTAAATGGACAATTGCCATAATAACTTGGGCAGGGTAACATGCTGATAAATTCAGGACTTGTATCGACCAGGTAAGTCCGACTTGTCTACATTGTCTAACCATACTCCTAAGATGTTCTTTGTTTCCTGGATTGCGACAGAGTCCTTCAGGGTATTGTCAAAACGGTTACTCATATTCTTAATAGGGTTTTGCTTTATCGTCGAGATAGATTCGCCTGACAATTTGAAACGATCCCTTTCCGATGTTGTTTTTTTTCCTTTTTTTTTTAATACGAGTAACTTTTATTTGGCAAAGTTAAAGTTCATCCTTGCCCATAAAATAAGTTTCTCTAAACCTTTTAGTAGCTACCACGCGCCAATCACCGACGAGGATTTAATGGTCATAATATCCATGTATGCTCTTATTAGAGGATGCCGTTGACATCAGACTATACGAAAGGATCCTGCAAAAAATGAATAGACAAAATTTGTCTACATTATTCAACGAAACCTGCATATATATATATATATATATATATATATATATATATATATATATATATATATATATACATTATATATGAATACACAACGATCTTTATTATATTATGTAGGATTGCTTTTAATAATGATAATAATAAATAATAATGATATTAAAAGTTAGTATTATTATAAAAATTAATTTTCTAAAATATACTATCCTTTATCAGATCACATAGACTAGTACTACACATTCGCAATCATGTAGTTTATTGTCTAAAAGAATACTCATCGTATGACAAATTTCGACAGCAGAAATATATAAATCTAATAGCGGTTGTTAGCCCGAGGAGAAAATAATGACACAATCAAGATGTTAACTTTTCACATAGACAACAATTTAGATTAGAAATCCCCATTAATATTGGAAACAGCGATAAAAGCAAAAGTAATTGCAAAACCTGTTTTCTTGAATAATTCTTTCAAGTGAAATATTTTATGAATTTCAAAATAAATAATTTAATAGCTGAATATTTTCTGACGAGAAAACATTTAAATAGTGTTCATCCAAATCTGTAAACTGCTACAAAATCAAAATGTGTCCTTAAATCCTTGAGTCATGTCTTAAATATTACCGTTAAATCGAAACTCTCATATGGATATAATACGTGCTGCAAAACTCGTTCTGAAAAAAACTTAACTATCTGCTGTATAGTGCCGCTTTCCCATTTGAATGTTTAAAAATATGGCTCCGGACGAATAAATCCTGTAGGGTGATGGTTGAAAACATTCTTTTTTTTTTTTTTTTTTAATCATTTCACCCCGAGCAAGGCAGAAACGCCACTGATGTGCAGGGGGTTACATAAATGTAGAAAGATTAATTAGAAAAGAGTGAGGAGTACAAGCTAGTTATAAAGGAACAATAGAAAGCTGAGAAAGCAGGTGCAATGACAGATACATGGGCGGAGAGAGCGTGAAGATTATACAGGGGAGGGGAGAGAGCTAGAGTCCAGTGGTTAGTAGATGAGTATTAACTTTGCATTTAAATTTCTGGAGGTCGTAGCCGTCAGGAAAGCAAGAATACGGGAGTGAGTTCCACAGGCGGGAAGTGCGAGAGAGGAAGCTGCAGGAGTAGAATTGTCGTCTGCGTTTGGCTAACCTGACTGTGAATGGGTGGGACCCAGTTGCCAGTCTGGTTGCACGGGTAAACACCTGTTGAGGAGGCATCAGTGACTTAAGCTCATCCGAGCAAAAGCCATGAAATTATTTATAGAAGAGACAGAGGGAGGCCACATTTCGACGATGGGAAAGTGGCTGCAGACTAGTCGCCAGATCAGTACCTATCACATTACAGACTCTCCTTTGGAGCTTGTCAAGAACACTGAGGAGAACGGCAGGGGCACCTGACCATAAATGGCAGCAGTACTCCATGCACGGACGGATGGTTGACTTGTATATATGCAGGATGGATTCAGGTGGAAAAAACATTCTACTTTGAATTCCGTGAATTGAGGCTACACAACCACAAAGATAAAAGGTAATTAATAAAAAACACATCACTTGATGAATTCAGCCTCATCAATAACGAAAATAGCACATGTAAATCGAAGATTATCTAATGACATAACTAAAAAGTTGATGCTGCAAACTGTTACCAAAAAAGGTTTAGAATGGAAGCTCTAAACAATGTTGGAAAAAGTGATAAACAATTACTGGTATTGATTAACCTATTTTTCTGAATTTTTTAATGGTATTGCATATATAAATTTCAGACGACCGTCAATCAATGGACGCTGACTCTTTACTAATTAGAAAACAGCTAATATTACCAATAAGGCGAACGGTGACGACGCAATCCCGGTGATATTCCTTAAGAGGTGTGCCCCTGAATTCTCCCATGTCCTCTCTTAACTGTTTAACTACTGCCTTTCTGCTTCCTGTTTTCCTGCATGCTGGAAGTTCTCTTCAGTCGTTCCTGTTTTTAAGAATTGTGGTGAACCCTCGGACCCATCCAACCACCGCCCTGTCAGTCTTCTACCGATATTCGGGAAAGTGTTCGAGGCCATGTACAATGCTGAAATAGTTCAACATCTTACTGCCCACAAACTCTTCTCTGATAAGTAATATGGCTTCCGCTTTGCAAGGTCCACTGCCGATATGCTAACAACCTTTACGGAGTACATGCTCCACGCCCTCGATGAGTCAGGCGAGGCTCGTGCAGTTGCTCTGGACATCTCCAAGGCTTGTGACAGGGTTTGGCACTCTGGCCTCCTTTGCAAGGTACAGGGTTACGGCATTACCGGACGCCTGCTTGACCTAATCCAGAGTTTTTTAAACAACCGCAAAATGAAGGTCGTTTTGAATGGGCATGCCTCTTCATCCTACAGCACGAATGCCGGTGTCCCCCAGGGCTCTATCCTGGGCCCGACGCTCTTCCTTATTTTCATCAACGACCTCCCAGATGAGATCAAGTCTCAAGTAGGCATCTACGCAGATGACACCACAATATACTCCCGTTCCAGTAAGAAACCTGGCATGGCGGACAGACAAAATCTCACTGCTGATCTTGAACGGGATCTACACTCTGTGTTGAAATGGGGCAAGAAGTGTCTTGTCAACCTCAATGCGTCCAAGACCAAGCTGTTGTCTGTCAACCATCACACGCAACCTCTCATGCCTCCCATAAGCATGAACCAAGCGATTCTCCCCGAGTGCAATACACTGCGCCTCCTCGGCCTTACCCTCTCTTCTGATCTCAAATAGAACCGCTACATCGAATCCATAGCTAAATCCAATTCTAAGAAGGTTGGGTCACTGTGTCGATCCAGGACATTCTTTCCGCCTGAATCCATCCTGCATATATACAAGTCTACAATTCGACCCTGCATGGAGTACTGCTGCCATTTATGGTCAGGCGCCCCTGCCACTCACCTCAGTGTTCTCGACAGGCTCCAAAGGAGAATTAGTAACGTGATAGGTGCTGACTTGGCGGCTCGACTACAGCCACTTCCAAACCGACGAGATGTAGCCTACCTTTGTCCGTTCTATAAGTACTTTCATGGCTTCTGCTCAGAAGAACTTAAGTCACTGGTGCCTCCTCAACAGGTGTTTACTCGTGCAACCAAAATGGCAACTGGGTCCCACCCATTCACAGTCAGGTTAGCCAAATGCAGACGACAATTCTACTCCTGCAGCTTCTTCTCTCGCACTTCCCGCCTGTGGAACTCGCTCCCGTATTCTTGCTTTCCTGACGGCTACAACCTCCAGAAATTTAAATGCAAATACTCATTTACTAACCACTTGACTCTAGCCCTTCCCCCACCCTGTATATACTTACCTTTCTCTCCCCCCTTGCAACTGTCATCACACCTGCATTTTCATCTTTCTATTGCTTCTTCCTAATTGGTTTGTAATCCTCCTCTCCCCCCTCTAATTAATTTTCTTTCAGTTATGTTGCCCCCCGCACATCAGTGGAATTTACGCCTTGCCCAGGGTGAAATGATTAAAAAAAATTATATTAATCATTAACATATGGCCAGCGTTGAGAATCAGTTAAGTATGAATTTCCACAAATTACCAACTTATTAGGCTACCTCACTGCCTTCAGTAGTGGACTGCCTGCATTCTGATATTTAACCACTCCAAAACTTTTGAAAACTGATTGATAGTTCCAATTTCTCAAATGATTATTGGCACTACAGTTCCTTTCATATCAGTCAATAAGTTAATTGCAATTAACTATTTCAGGCGAACCATCATCATCTTTCGTCTTTTTTGTACAGAAGATTTTATACGAATGTCTATATATATATATATATATATATATATATATATATATATATATACATAGGAAAAACTACTAAAAAGTTGTAAGTTTAAAAATGTATTTTTTGACAGTATTTATTTATTTTTATTATTATATTTGATATTTCAAACTGTCCTTGGCCTTTCATCAGAAATAAATGATTTTAAAATTTAAATTAGAAACGTTTTTGCGATGAGCGTTCGTCCGAGAGATTGTTTACATCACGTGACGCAGAAAGCGACAGATTTTTTTAATATTTGTAAACGCAAACCCATCCCTAACAATATCTACAAATGTTGTTTTAAAGAAAATTTTTAAGTGTATCTAAAACATGTTTAACTATTGAAATATTTATAATGATTCAAAGCACCTAAGTCCCTATTTAACCCTATACCTGTATGTATTTAATTTTAAAATCAAAATGATTACAAATACCTCCAATCAAAAAATCCAAATGGATTACAAGAACCTCCAATCAAACAAAAAAAATCAAAGACATTTTCGATAAACCACCCATAAATGCAATGAAACAAACACCCAACCTAAAAGCTATCCTCACTTCTACCAAATATCTAAAAAATACAAACCTATCTGGGAATTTCCAATGTAAGAAATCTCGTTGTCGAGTAAGCAAACATTTAGGAAAGGATACAGTATTTTTTCTACTCAACACCAACAACAAATTATACCCACCATGCCTCACCTGTGACAGCCAAAACATAATATACTTTCTCTTCTGTTCAATATGTCCAAATAGTGGATATATTGGTGAATCTGGAAATAGCTTTAGATTCCGTTTCAATAATCACAAACTTAGCATACGCTAAAACAACACGTATTCCCCCATAGCAGTACACTTCAATCAGCCGGGGCACACATTAGAAAACTGCAAATGTTTACTAATAGATTCTGATTTTAGTTCTACATACTCACGCAGAAAGAAAGAAAAATATTGGATTTTAAAATTAAATACATACAGGCTATTGTTAAATAGGGACTTCGCTGTTTTGAATCTTTATAAATATTGCAATAGTTCAACATGTTTTTGATACACTTAAATTTATTTTTCTTTAAAACAACATTTGTAGGTATTGTTAGTGATGGGTTTGCGTTTACAAATATTAAAAAAAAATCTGTCGCTTCTGCGTCACGTGATGTAAACAATCTCTCGGACGAACGCTATGCATGTTCTTTAATTTAGGTTTTATCCATTTTCTAATATGAATAATTTACAATGTCTCCATATGATATTAATTTCGTTGCGTTTATTTAATAAATGTTTATTTTTAAGGGATGTAATAATAAATAGTTTTTCATATAAGCATAATGAACATGGTTCGGTTAAGGACTTACATGTTTTAGCTTCTTTTAGAATTTTCCACTTTATTTTGGGTGTTTTTTTTTGTTTCCTTTAGGTACCAATGATATCTCAATAGGGATGTTCTATTTCTGTATTTGCTATTATTAAATGAAAGAGAAAAATAGATTCAAGTAAAAAGAAAAAAAGAGGAGGAATAAAGTTGGTTAGCACAGAAATTATTCGGGGTCAAACCCCAAAGTGAATCTCCATTCTGATTAGCCACACAAAAAAGAACACCCACATACATTCACAGTAAACCGAAAGAATTTGTCATTTAAATGTAAATCATCTGCACAACACCAACATTGCCTGATGATGAGAATTAATCTCGCAACATAGAAATTTCCATGTCGCAATGTAAAATTGATATCACCATATCATTATATTATATAAACAGATAACGATATTTAGATAAGTATATAAAGAGAGTAAAAGTTTAAGACGTAAATATATAAGTAAAGAGACATTGTAAGATGAATGGTTCACACTATATAAAATTTAATTTCTTTAACCCAAGTTCGATTCCTTTTTGTTACTAGCATTTTTTCGCAAATATTTCCAATTTCCTCTTCTTAACGTGTATGAAAATCTTCATCAGGCAATTCCTATTTATTTTAATCTTACAATTTTTGGATTTCAGGCCAAATTGTTGTACATGAAAATGCTGAAAAGTAGTATTAAAAACTGAATAACAATTAATCAGAATTACTTAATATATATTTTTTACTTTTCACTAGAAATCTGGCTGCACGCATCAATGCGACTGTGTTTTTTATTTTTATTTTTTGTTTTTGTTTTTTAAATCACAGATCTTTAAACTAGAGACGCAAACTAATTTGTGTGAAATTTTCCTTGGAATGAGAAATCTGTCAACGTCATCATGTTTAATTAAGCCACGACTAATCAGGTAAAGACAAAACTTTCCTCAGTTTATGATTTCAAATGACAAATGTCAGTTTGAGTGAACATCTACAAGACTCAAGCGAATGTTTCTTCATCTCTTCCTCTTCAAGTCCATATTATCCTGCCGCCTTGGGATATCTTGTCATCAAAGATTTCTTCTTGTACTATTATCAATGAGCATCTTATTTGATACAGGCTGTGAGCTGCGCGACGCCCACGTTGATAAGGATTTGAAAAGATTGTCTGCTTAATAGATAACGACATTTCTACGTATACAAAAAATCTAAAATAATACACAAATCCGAATGGAAATAATACATTTCACAGTGAAAACATAACAGAAAATTTTGAATTGTTATTCAGTGATGAGAAAACGAATGTAGTCTTTGCAAAAGCAAATAAAAAGAAACGTCAATGATTAAATGAAAGTTTTTTTTTGTTTGATATATGTTTTCAGATATTGAGGGATGAATGTGATTTGTTGGGTAGTGGATATCTGCTTTAAACGAGAAATCTGAGAGCCGAGTTCGAATTCCATTCGTATTCACTTCACACAAATAGTCTTAAGAAAATGTATGTCTCAATCTCTAATCCCTTCTGCTATGGGTTGAATAGCAGAACAGATCGGGTTCCTTAGCTGGAAAAGTCTATCGAAGAAGGTAATGGCAACCTACTGAGAGAAAATGTACCAAATCACTTAAGTCTCAAAACAGTCATGATACTTCCGATTTACCATGAAATAACGTGTCTGCTTTAACTGTTTCTTATAGTTGCTCTATATGTATTTATATACATATATATTTAGAGCTCTCTTATAGAGTTATCCTACCACTTTATGTACGGGCTATTCCTTTGGATTCTTCTATATATACACGCATGCTTATATATATATATATATATATATATAGAGAGAGAGAGAGAGAGAGAGATTGATAGATAGATGGTGATGCCAAATCCGTGAACGGCGATCAAAAATTATTTTCAATATATAATATAAAGCGATTGATCTGTATATTGAGCTCAATGGATATTATCCAGAACAATATGATATATATACTGATATATATAAATGAAATCTCAATACATGATCTAAAGTGGTTATAAATTGTAATCCATTTCAATGATTTAATAAGTTCATCTCATCAGACGATGTTTTGTTAGGTATAACATTTTGCTGGTATATGCAAAATATTTTTCGTCTAAGCATAAATTACATCTATTTCTGAAACTCTTTGAATTTTACGTATACTCTTCCATTCAATGTCTGTGGAAATATTTCTGTTTTTTTTTTTTTAATTTACAGAAATACTAAAAAATGGCTGTTTGATATTTTAAGGGAGGTTTAAAGAAAGAGTGGCTATGGCTGCTTGGTATATGATATTTTTTGGGGGGGGGATTTGCATATGCTTCCAACTGGGCATGTTTGACTCGACAGTTACAGGTAAGTTTATATCTATTTCTTGATTTTTATAAAGTTTATTCAATGTGAGTTGAAGAGGCTGTTAATATTGTTATTGTAAGAATTATTAATGTTTTTCTTTTAAAAATCATACTAAATATGTTGTTCTGATTTGTTTTCGATCGATTTCAGAAAGTGTTGACGATATTAATATTAGACAGTTGGTAGAAATGGGGTGCTGAATGAAATTATTTTTTTCTATGTTTCTGTTTATTTAGTCGGGTATCTTTGAAAGATTCTAGGTAGCATAATTCCTATTTAAAGCCAAATTTTCGAGGGCAATATTTTAAGGAGTCTTTCATTAAAGATTTTCATATTCGAAGACTACCTTTGGATCCTGGCATTTACAATGGCACGAAATTGCTTGATTTTTTCTTCGAAATGGTTAGAGCAAGTATTGACGAAATTTTATTTTAAATCTCTCGAATAAAACATTTGATCACGATCAAAAAACAATGAATGTTTTACCCTGACCAATTTACCCTGATGAGCCGAAGGGTGAAACCTAGGTAGGGATGTTGACTCTTGCATAGATTTTCTGGATATATATATATATATATATATATATGTCTATACTTTCAATGCAACATATATATATATATATATATTCATGTGTTGACTGTAAATGCTGCATCTCTTTGCACAGTATAGTAAGGTCAGTTGGGCAACGTCAGCGAAAAAGAGAGCACCATGACGCAATTCATTCCGAGAGCAACACATGTTGTATTGTTTGACATTCACGCCGAAAGATCTAATATAGATATTTCAGCGTGTCTAAAGGATGAAAAACTTAGGACACTGCAGAGAACTCGAAAAGAGCTGTATAACATATCTAATCGTCCTCGTGGTGTTTGAAGTGTTCATTTGTGATGAAAACGTTGTCTCGATTCTTCTTTCAACAGAACCTCACTCACAATACTGAGGAAGCATTGCTGTCCGGAGTGAACAGGGTGTCTGCTGGAAGACAGTGTTGGGGATCACCCCTTTTTGCACAAAAGAAAGGACACGCCTGATGTGTACATATAATCCTGCCTATACAAAAAACGGCGTGTAGTAGTTGCCTCGCTGTAACTGCTTTTCACTGTCAGCCCTCTGCCTTCGGGTAGAGGGCGCTCTCTGCATCCGAGCACAGAGCAATAACCCAGTCGTGGTTCCGCCGAAGGGTAGAAGCACGACTGGGCAAAATAGACAGGCATATTTTAGCCGGGCCATATAGCCCGGAAAGCCCAGTTATAAACTGACCATGTGTCACATGTTGCCCTTACTGGGAGAGACAACTAAATAATGTAGTAGTTGCCTCGCTGTAACTGCCTTTTCACTGTCAGCACTCTGCCTTCGGGTAGAGGGCGCTCTCTGCTCCCTAGCAGAGAGCACTAACCCAGTCGTGGTTCCGCCGTAGGGTAGAATCACGACTGGGGAAAAATAGACAGGTATTTTTTTGGCTGGGCCATATAGCCCGGAAATCCCAGTCATAACTGACCATGTGTCACATGTTGCCCTTAGTCGTAGGGACAACTAAATAATGTAGTAGTTGTAAAGAGCTACCTTTGTCACTGTCAGCTCTCTGCCTTCAGGCGGAGAGAACTAACACAGTCGTGGCTCCGCCGAAGGGTAGAATCACGACTCTAGAACAATAGATAGATATTTTGGGCCGGGCTATATGGCCCGGAAGACTTACATAAAAATGACTTTGTGTCACATGTTGCCTTAAGTTGGACAGCCAAATAAATACTGTAGTAGTTGTAAAGAGCAGTTGTAGAATTGAGTAGTTGTACAGCCGCTTAGTTGGTCAGTAAGTTGGTGCATATTAAGTTGGAAATGTTTTGGATATAGACCCATTAACCGGACATACTTCTTCACTGCAAGACTGCATATATTGTTTCTACTAATAGTATTCTTAGTATTCCTGAATTGACTAATCCGAGTTCCAGTTTCTATATTTTTGTTCAATATAACTTACATTTTCTATCTCCATATCTGTTGTTGTTATTTATTATTTTGTGTGGTATCTCAACAAGAATCCACAACTGACAGTTTGTCTGGTAACAGGAATCTGAACTATATAACAGGCAGAGAAATCCAGTCATCGCTGTCAGAGAATTTTCTAACCATATCAACTATTACATCTGGCAATGTAACTCCGCTGACTGCAACTTTCTTTTTTATTAACTGTGGTGCGCAGACTAGCGAAGGCCTAGCAAAACTCCTTGTCACACCAGAGATAAACTGAAGGCAAAGATTATGCCAGCATTCAGCAATTAAACATGATGACCGTTCAATAAAGATGCAAGAGATTCCGAAATCGTCGTTTTTGATTTAACTGGTGATTTCATTGAAAAAATTGAATTTTAATTTTTCAAACTATTTATGTGCAATTTTGGTAAATATATCTGCTAAAATGAGATATCAGTTTTATTTTCATCTTTGTGTAAATTATACAATTGATTTATCGTTGGTTATATATATATGTATAGTCATACTTATACAGTCCTGTTTCGCTATATCACCGCTCATCAGTACGGAAATAGTGTTCGTTCTAGAAGACTATGGCCGCCTATCTTCGGATTGGATAGACTACATACAAGAAAAAAGAAGTAGAATAAGTTGGTTATGGCATTTTTAAAATGCCATTTCTCTTCGGGACACTTGATCAAGATTTAGCATACTCCTTTTCTTTAATAAGGTGCCAGGCATCTTAGGAAAAAATCGAAGTTTTATGCTACTTTCGCCACAATTTGGAGTGTTAAGTTTTTCTGTTTGCTACCTACATTTTTTTCTGTTTGCTACCCAGCTCTTGAGGTTCCGAGTTATTCTACCATCTGCTCCATTAACTGACGTTGTAGGCAGATGGGTACATGTGAAAAAAAAACCAAAAAAAACGTCGACATTGATGCGAAATAAAAGCAGAAATTGCCAGAATTTTAAAATTGAGACATTAATTCCCATTTCTGTATCGATTTTTAATTCTGGTGTTTACTGCGTGTATGAGAAAAATAAACATGATAAAAGAGTAGAAAGTGGTTATTATAAGAAACGCATTCGAAATATCATCTTAGTTTTCGAAACCTCATTGCAACAATTTTTCACTGAATATACAATGATTGCTTGTTAGTAATAGTAGTCAGTTCAGAAAATGATGTACAAAATATACGCAAGAGCACCTCGACCTGGTGGAATGGCTAAAAAGCTTGGCATGCTAGAATCATTAAAATTGAGTATAATATTACATCCTCACTGAGTGCTCCATGCTTTCGGGCTCTGCCACGTATATCCTATGCTTAGAAAATCAATATACCTTATATACGCAAGAAGAGTGCGAGATTTTTATGATTTGTTTTAAAATAAATAAAAAAAGGCCTCATTAAACACAGGTAAATTTTAAAGAAGAGCTTAAAAATGCATTTTCGGTGACGGTTGCATTATACAAATATAATATTTACTGGTAGGATTAAAATTCATGCAAAAAATACTTCAGTATTTGCACTATAGATAAAGTTTTTTTTGTTTTTTTTAATCATTTCACCCCGAGCAAGGCGGAAACGCCACTGATGTGCAGGGGGTTACATAAATGTAAAAAGATTAATTAGAAAAGAGTGAGGAGTACAAACTAGTTAGAAAGGAACAATAGAAATCAGGTGCGATGACAGATACATAGGTGGAGAGAAAGGGAAGGTTATACAGGGTTGGGTAGAGAGCTAGAGTCCAGTGGTCAGTAGATGAGTATTGACTTTGCAAGAAAGCAAGAATACGGGAGCGAGTTCCACAGGCAGGAAGTGCGAGAGAAGAAGCTGCAGGAGTAGAATTGTCGTCTGCATTTGGCTAACCTGACTGTGAATGGGTGGGACCCAGTTGACAGTCTGGTTGCACGAGTAAACACCTGTTGAGGAGGCATCAGTGACTTAAGCTCGTCCGCTCATAAACGAGTATATATGGTAAATTTACATTATCTGATATATAGTACCGGCCATAATTATTAGGCAACCCCATTTTTTAAAAAAGAAATGATGTATTTCATAATATATTTAGTATTTATTGCCAAATGAAAATAGAATGGTTCTTTTGTTATTATTACTTTGTTAAATTTTACAAGGTAAAGAAGCAAAGATGAACTCGTCCGAATCACCCTAAATGTACTTCATTCTTTCATTGATGAAACTGCAATATAGGTAGTTATTAAATATTTATAAATTCATTTGATGCACATGTTATTGTGCCGTATTAACAAAAGAACCATTCCGTTTTCATTTACAATTATTCAATTGGCAATAAATACTAAAATAGTATGAAATACATCATTTTTAAAACACTGGGGTGGCTTAATATTTAGGGCCGGTAGTGTACATATTTAAATTCGTTTGCAACCTTCATTTGTTAGAATAGAAAATAGAATGCTATGCCTGCACACACACACACACACACACACACACACACACACACACATATATATATATATATATATATATATATATATGTGCACAATATCATAGTTAGAGCGGAAGTAAATAGGACTGCATATGGAGGCCAACGCTAAGCTTCGAGAGTCTGTTTCATGATTCATTCCATGACGAAAGTATATATATATATATATATATATATATATATATATATATATATATATATATATATCACTGGTATTATATATGTAAAAACCATGTTAAGTGTTAGAATTGTTTACTTATTTATTTAATTATTAACGTATTTTTATTTATTATTTTTTCTTTAATTGCTGGAATATACGCGTATTTTTCTGGTTCCAAACAAAGGCCAGAGGTTAGAGATGACATCATGATATTTTCCTCTGATAATATCTTAAAAAAAAAAAGAAAAATGTCACACATATTTTACATAGATTAAGTCCTTGGCAAGTTGTGGCCTGTACTTGCGAGTATTTTTTTTAATTTATTTATTTAAGGCTGAGACTATCATGAATCCCATGAATCTAGCAAAAATCTCACAAACCATGAGAGATCTCCGACTACTACTGGAATTGTGGATGTCCACATGTGCATAAATTTTGAGATTTCGATGTCAATTTCCATTTTTATTTTGATAGTTTTTGAAGATATTTAATGATACATTACAGACTCTAAGAAACTGTCATATCAATAATTAGGCATCGTTAAGTTTTGAGGTCTATGATTGCAATTAGATTTGAGTGTTCTGCATGTGCGTATTGTACAGTCTTATAAAATTTGGGTGTTGTTCATACAAATTTCTTGCAGTTTTCTTTTCGTAATAGTTGGAGATTTCCCACTGCAGATATTGGTCACTCTGCCATGCCTGGTTTCACATTCGGTAGATGCCAATACCGTGCAACCTGATACATGATGGTCATTGTTTCTAGCTATTTTTCACAGAAGCTGATTTTCCTAATTTCTAGTTACACGCTTCGTCCATAATGTCTCGAAAGAGATTTGTCTGAGTGGGCAGAGGATCTTCCTGTCGTAGTTTATCAATACTTTCTACGGTAGAATGGTGGCTAACCAAGGCAACAGAACTCAAACTTCCCTGCTATTCAACCCATAGCAGGAGTCTGTGGGTTAAATACGAGAAATGATTAAATAGCAGGAGAGATTAAATATAGTACATATTAGCAAAACACTATATAAGTATAAAAATATATTCTTATATTAAAATTACCAACAATTTAATTTTAAAAAAATTTACCATCATTATATTTTTGAAAAAATATTACCAGCACTACATTATTAAAATTTATTATCAGCAATACATGCAAAAATATATATTGCCAGCAATATCATTCTGAAATAAATTACCAGCTATGCATATTACTTAACAAAAACCCACTTTACCAAAATTAGTCAATTAAACTGATATAAAATTTGATTTATTTCAAAGAAAACATGTTCTATTCATAAGAAACTATTCTAAAAATCTTGTCGACAGTAAATAAAGGTTGATATGCTGAAAAAACAAAATATATCAAATCAAACCACATTATGAATCTACGAATATTTCATTTTATTTCAAGATTACAAACTGTTACGTAAGATGGAAACTATCTCACCGAAAAGAAAACGAATAGTTTACAAAATTTGCGTAACCTAAAGGCTATCCATATTAACTATCAAAACAACGGCTAAAACATTCAGATATGTTGCTAGAATAAACAAACTATAATGTGCATAAATTAGTATAACACAATAAGTTGTATTTGTATGAAAGGATAGATTAAGGACTTGCGTTTAAATTTGAAATAATTAAAATCAAATCTCAACTAAAAACACAGTAATTCAAATATAACAATAAAAAATTATGAGAAATACTTTGAATTTAACCGGATTCCTTTTTTTTTCTTTCTCTATGTAATTAATTTATTGATGTCGGATAAATTATGCGAACTTTATCAAGAATAAATTCTACATCTGTATATACCGCTTACAACTTGAATAGATTAGTCTCCATAATGTACGAACATATATCCGCTAATGCGATAAACATTCAATGTGCATTCAAGTTAAAGGAAACTACTGCTTTAGTTTCCTTTCTGTTCAGTTTTAGACCCACTGGGCTGAATGTTTAAAGATTTTTATTTTTTATTCAGATTAGATCATATACGGTCGTGTGCCGTAATATGAATCTATTTTTGATGTGTATGATATAAGTTGTTGGTCATCCATGAATGCATCAGAGTTTTGTTACACTTTTATTACACCCAGACATTATTGTCTCGACTGCTGATTAGTTCTCCTATGGTTAGTGTCTGTAGTGGACTCTACTCCAAGCAAGCAGACGAAAATTACTGGCAAGATATTTTTTTAATCATATCACCCAGAGCAAGGCGGTAATACCACTGATGTGCAGGGGGCTACGTAAGATTGAAAAGATTAGAAGGGAGAAAGCCGGAAACCACATACTAAACATGGAACAAAGGATGAGCCTCTATACCTGTTCAATAGACGTGGGTGGAGTATGACCCGGGCGATAGTTTAATCTATCTACTCCAAAAGATTTTTTTTTTTACAGAGAGATCGCTGATATTGTTAGTGTCAGCAATTCAACTGTCAGTCGGGTCATGGAAGAGAAGAAACGAACTGGATCCATCAGTCCAAAATGCGAGGGGACATGCAGTCGGAAAAGATTTAAAAAAAGCCAAGGGGCGATGAAAGTGTAAAAGAACCTAGGATGATTTTATTTGTTTTGTTTCAATTAATTTGTACGAGGGTGTATATATTTAAATACATATAAAATAAAACTAAAAACAAACATGCACAAAACATAACCTCTGCCCGAAAAATATTTTTATTTTTTAATTTAATTTTTATGATTTTATTTCACTATTTCATGTTTGAATTTTATTCCAAACTAAATTGTTAAATTAAGCAATCGCATTTCACCTTTATAATATAAAACTACCATGAAGAACACCAGAACAAACAATTCAAATCCCAGAACAGTTATTTCATAATATGCACCTGACAACTACATAGTGCATGAAACTCTGAACCGTGCTATACCGGTAGGTTAATCTATAAACGTGTAACAATGTATTGCGGTTAATTTCTTTTAATCATTTCACCCCAAGCAAGGCATTCCACTGCCACTATTATGCAGGGGGTTACATAGAGGAAGGTGATGAGAAAGAGTGATTAGATATAGGAAATGTCAGAAGGAGGGTGATAGATGGCTAAGGATACCGAGGATAAGGGTTGAATAGATGGGAAGAGTGTTTGAGAGAATGGGTGCGAGTTAGTGTGTTAGGAGATGTCTATTGATCTTATATTTAAACTCCTGGAGATTGTAGCTGTCGGGGAAGCAAGCATGTGGAAGGGAATTCCACAGGCAGGAAGTGCAAGAAAAGAAGCTGTTGGAGTAGAAATTGCGGTTACATTTTAACAGTTTCACTGTAAAAGGGTGGGACCTAGTTGTTAATCTAGTATCTCATGCAATTTCGTACCTAGGGGGCACCAGTGATCTAAGTTCATCGGAGCAGAAGCCGTGAAGGTATTTATAGAAGAGGCACAGGGAAGCCACGTCATGCTGGTGAGAGAGTGACTGCAGGCAGTCTGCCAAGTTGGTATTGATCACATTACAGACTCTCTGTTGTATTTTGTCAAGAACCCCGAGGTAAATAGCAGGGGCACCCGACCAGATGTGGCAGTTGCAGGTTTTATATTAGTGTATTGTCTAGAGGAATGACCTAATGAATATGAGAATTCAATCTTTTTCAGTGTTAATTATATATGGTTAAGACACACTTTAAGAACAATTTGTGCTCTTATGACAATTTTCTTTTCTTGAAATAGTGTAGAAATTGTACCGAATATTTCGGCTATTCATTTTAGGTACCTCCAATTATTAGGTACCTCCAATTTTTAGGTACCTCCAATTTTTCATTATTGAAACTGAAAAGCAAAGAATAAAAGGCTCCAGACTTAATAAGAACAAAGTTTTATCTTCAGAATGGTTGAATTATGATTAACAGGAGAGACCAAGATATTAATTTATTATTTTTAGTCCTTTCTAGGACGTTCGACATTTTGATAAAAAATATTATTTTTAGTGGTGTCAGCGGAGTGACAACGCTGACTCTAAATGCTTTACCGCATTTTTTGGGACATTCTTGCATGATTCTCGGATGTTAATGAAAATTCCAGGACACACTCAGAAATTAACTTTTAAATTATTTTTAGATCTTGGTAAAAGTATTTAATTTTTGCATCCGTTACCCCTCATTTATTTAATTTCATGAAATACTTAGTAATTCAATTCTGATTGCAAACTTAGTTTTATCATTTAAAGGCAGGATTCTTTAAAGAATGCAAATCATTCTTCTATTTTTTCAAATATTTATACATTTTCTGAAAATTTGTTTCGATTAAGAAAATAAGAAATAAAATAAAATCATGACAAAATTTAATTAATAAATTTTAATTACTTCTTTTCAATAATAAATATTAAGGCCATTATAGAGTAAGAAAAAAATCAGTCAACAGTTAATTTTTACAAGAGGTTTTTACATTATTTAAATCAATATAGATTACAAAATCATTTAATTTTTCAAAACTTTGATCACGTCAGATGATAATATGATTAAGTTGAGATATTTATGATCAAAAATTGAAAAACGTAATACAAATAATCACGCACTGAATTTTTATTGTGTGTATTATCGCGCTCGTTTTGAAAGTATGGGTGACCACACAAGGTATTAACAGAAAATAAGATCTATGATTATAGCAAATATATATATATATTGCCGTGCTTCCAACGAGAGAAAAGTGTATATTCTTAATAAAAACGGAAGCCTCAAGCGTTCTTTTAGAAAATATATAAAACATATACAGTATGTTCTATTTTTATTTTGTTTTCTCTTCTGCTATAGGTGTCTCTGGTCTCGCGACCGTCTACAGGCATTGTTTCTCAGTCATCGTCTTCCTTGTGTGCGGTAATAGTTCACATCTTGTACTTGCGAGGGAATCTCTTTCCGCTTTAAGAGGTAATAAAATGATTTGAGATGGGTTAAATATCGGAGACAGGAAGTTTTCTTTGTTTTTTAATATATATGTGTGTGCATGTGTGCGTGTGTGTGAACATAGGAGAAACGATATATATATATATATATATATATATATATATATATATATATCAGGGAAAGCTGACAGGAAATTATAAATCAAATGAGGAAAGTCATGTGAAAAGTCATGTGAAAATTATGTGGTGCTTTCTCCGTCACCAGTAAAGAATTTTCCACTTTTTCTTACAATTTCCTCACTTTATACATACATACATACATCTCCAACCACATTATATATAGTGCTGTGTTCTGAAAAGGTTTGGAAGGTTTAGAACCAAATTTCTTTGTTTTCTGTGGTTTAGTATACCAAATGTTATTTTGGCAAGCAGGTATCTTGTCGCAAAGTACTCGATATTGAAATAGAGATAGAGCTGTAATATGATCAATAAAGAGAAGTTTGTCACTAAACAGTGCAAGTGACGTCTTCGAAATCTTGGGAGGGTATTGTTGTGGTGTATTCACTTTTTAAGACTAAATTTTCGATCAGCAAATCGGAAATTTAGATCTAACAAGTGAAAGCACCATAACGGTGCCTTAAAAAAACTTTGAAGTCTGCATGTCTCTGGACAGTTGATAGACAAACTTTTCTACATGAGTACTATATACGTGTGTGTGTGTGTGTGTGTGTGTGTGTGTGTGTGTGTGTGTGAAACGCAGAGAGACGCTAGTGTATTTATCGATACCTATTTAATAATTTAACGATCTTTGATAATACAATGAAAAATTCTTACTAATTTAGAATTTTCTTTCCTTGTTGACAACATAGGCAGATCTTCCTTCTATTTGGCAACCATTTTTAACAATAGATTTTACGTTTCTCACAACTTCGCGAATTTTTTTTTTATCATGAGACTAATAAAGCTTGTAAAGAAGGGAAGAAATGAGGAGAAAACAAGTAACGCTCCAATTATTTGTTGAGCAAAAGACGTAATGAGAGTAAATTGTTCTGTAATTGACGGGTATTTATTTGATTTACATGCTTTTAAAAACTTCTCATGATTACACCTTGGTTTAGAGTTGAAATTTTTATGCCTTCTCTGTCTATTCAGTAGACATGTTTTTTTATCTTTCTTTTTTTTTTACTATATTCTCCTTTGCTAAATTATTTCGGTAATTCTTTTTTATATTGTTTCTAAGAATATACGCCAATTTTGTGCCTAAATATACTTTCTTTTTTGCACAGATTTGTTATCCTGTTGAGAATTATTTCTTTGCAACTTGCATTTTATACTGGATAATTCTAATGCTTCTCTATTTATTTTCTATAATCTTTTTCTTTCGCATAATAATAAAAAAAAACAATTCTTAGACGCTTTACATTATTTGATGAGATGTTTTAGAAGCATTTTTAATGCTAATGAAACACTCAGGTTGCTTCAGGAATACGTATACACAAACAAACCTAAATAGCACCCACTGCCTGATTCCTCTTAATTTACGATTCCTGCTTTGTGTTGCAGTTGATATCGACTCAGAACGAGAAATCGGAGAGCCGAGTTCGACTTCCAGTTTAATTTATTGCTCTCACTTACGCGCCAGTACACTTGGGAAATGTATTAATCCATCTCTTCCCTCCAGTTATGGGTGAAATAACAGGACAAATTGGGGTCTATAGCCTTGGATTGCAACCAAACTACAGGAGAAATTTATGGCAACCTATTGCCGGATAATATTTTGTCCAGTCAGTCATGTCACTTTCGAGTCATGATCGCCCAAGCGTGTATCACTTATGGTACTTAAATGACTGTATTTTGAGTAGAACTAAACAGGTAGTATACATGACAGAAGGTCAGTTAAATTACTAGTTAATTTGTGTTTTTCTTATTTTTTTAACTTAAACTTTTTAACTATTTTTGTCGGTAAGTCACTAAATAATTCGAAGGAAATTTCAAATAAATAGTTAATTTTGCAACGGTTGCTTTCGTAAAATAAATTAACGTAAATGCGGAAAGATATGTTTTGGCATATGTGACCGACCATGTGCGTATGAATATATTTATATGTTGGTACGTGGATGTACACGCATGTATGGATTTTTTTAAAATTTCGTTTGCTTAAGCGTATATGATAAATGTAAACATAATATTTTGTTGAACAAGAATACCAAAAATTTTTAATTTTCTTCTTCTTAGAAACGTTTTTATAAGTGTTGAGTTTGACTAATCTTTAGCGTTAGTATAGATAGTTGATAGATTTAAGTTGGGTACCTTTTTTCTTCTATGTGTCCTGTCCCTTCAGGACGTAGGCGATCATGACTTTCCACTTTCCCTATCCTTGGTGGCTCTGAGCAAGCCTTCTCCGGTTACACCATGCAACCCTCGTTCCGTCATCCAATAGCTCAAGCCCATAAATCTAGAATATAAATGTATAGAAACATGGCCACAAAATGAGGGATCAGTTTATATATTGATTATAATATAGAATTGATCTCCCATTTCATACTCACATTAAAATTTCTTATAAACACTTGGCATATATATTCTTCTTCTATGTACCCTGTTCTTTCAGGACGTAGGCGATCATGACTTTCCACTTTCCCTATCCTTGGTGGCTCTGAGCAAGCCTTCTCCTGTTACACCATGCAACCCTCGCTCCGTCATCCAATAGCTCAAGCCCATAAATCTAGAATATAAATGTATAGAAACATGGCCACAAAATGAGGGATCAGTTTATATATAGATTATAATATAGAATTGATCCCCCATTTCATACCCACATTAAAATTTCTTATAAACACTTGGCATATATATTCTTCTTCTATGTACCCTGTTCTTTCAGGACGTAGGCGATCATGACTTTCCACTTTCCCTATCCTTGGCGGCTCTGAGCACGCCTTCTCCTGTTACACCATGCAACCCTCGTTCTGTCATCCACCTGATTAGGTCTTTTAAATATGTTATCCGTTGTTTTTCTCTGTCTTTTTCCCTCTATCTGGCCTGTTGTAGATATATTAGTTAAAGGGATTAGTGATGTTAAGAGATTAGCAATAAAAACAACTTATGAAATATATGGATGAAACATTGCAAAAAACAGACCAGCTTACCGAAATAGGAATAATAGGAAATAACACGAATTGAAACTGGATGTGCTAAAAAGACACCTGTATATTTAAGGGGAGTGTAAAAAGTCATCCCTCATTAATTGATGCTGACAGACGTATTTCTATAAAAACGGTCAGCCATCGAGCTATGTATTCATTTTTTGCGATGACGAGGTACGTTGCATGAAGCTTTCAAGGAGGTGGCCTTACTCGTTCGGAGCCAGGTCGATGTTGCTGTTAGAGCGGTTTGATGCAAAACATGAAATCGAGATCAAAAAAGTGCATGAAAAAAAACCATTCTTGATGCATCGAAAATGAATTATAGTACTTTATATATTCATGTATTTAGGCAGCAAAAATTTTTTCTAACATGTCAGACTAAATAAACTGCAAACAATATCTTTAATATTTTTAATAAAATCCGTATCTACTTACAGATAATCTTTCGCGTATTACAATCAAAAGATATCAGAAATGAGCTGTAACGTTGGCAGATGTTATTTTCATTCATTTCTTAAGTTACCCCAGTTCATAACATAACAACATATAAAAAAATTCAATTTTGGATGGTTTTCACGTTCTAATGAACGCTAGCAATTTGTCAACCGTTATATTTGAAGCAGGAAAAAAATTACAGTAATTTTTAAATTGGGATGTGCGTTGTGGTGCAATGGATATCGACTCGGAACGAGAAATCGAATCACCGAGTTCGAATTCCAGTTGAATTCCTTGCATTCATTTACGCACAAATACACTTTGGAAAGGTATTTATCCGACTCTTCTTTTCAATTATGGGTTAAATAATAGAACAGATTGGATTCTATAGCCTTGGCCGCGAACCAGTCTACCGCAGAAAGCAATGGCAACCTACAGCGGGGTAATCTTTTGCGTAGTTAGTCATGTCTCTTTCGAGACATGATTGCCCAAAGCGTGTATCACGTATGACACTTGACTAACTAAATTTTTAGCAACACATTTTCCGGTTAAATTTAATATCATAACTTACAACCCTAAAGATGACCTCAGAAAGAGTTTCAAAGTATCGTAAGAAAAGAATGAATATAATATGTCAACGTTACAGCTCATTTCTGACATACTTTGATGGTAATTCGCGAAAGATTATCCATGATTATGAACGGATGTTATTAAAAATAAGCAAAATATTGTTTGCAAATAATTTACTTCATATATATATATATAACAGTGACAAAGGTACTGATTAGACCAATGCGTAATCTAAAGAACTGAATATGTAGATCCAACAATATATGAAAAAACGAAATGTCCACCACTTACTTGCTACTTAAGTATCAACCATATGTGTCTCATCAAGCAGGACTGTCTGAGAAGAGAGATATGGTTGAAACCTGGGTAACAAATAAGTGGTGAACATTTCGTTCTTAAATTTATATATATATATATATATATATATATATATATATATATATATATATAATGATAAATGTCCAAATAAGCTTTTTTCCTGTGAATAGAAAAATAACATACGACAAACAGGAGCAATAATTAATGAATAGAAAGGTTCTATTTTGAGATGAAAGTTCGCAACCTCTGAAATTTAAATAAGACCAGCAATAAAAACTCGAAGGGACACACTTGTTCTCAACGTGATTGTGTTCAGCTACCAGTGAGTTTAGAGACACTGATTTCAGTTGCTTACTTAATTTCCCCGAGCAACTTACACCCAAGTCCACAGCTGAAAGTGCAACATAACCCAATCGTTCTCCACGCCTTCTCTACCTCTCCCTGTTTCTCGTTATGTAAATCAGCCTTCTCTTTGCAAATACAAATATTTTTTTATTTGCATTCATACATCTGAAATTCATTTCACGTAAAACTTTTCTTTACCAAGCAATATTAAATTATACCAACTTAATTTCTTTGTTTCGTATTTGAAGATTTTTGTTTGAACAATTCATGAAGACTTATATTTATTCTGGTTATCTGTGTATATTTTGATTTTATTTAATTTGAAATGTTAAATTTTTCCTACCGAATTTTCATACGGTTGCAGTTAATTTAAACAGCCTCAAATATTAATATTTGCTCCAATATAGCATAGTTATTTTGGAAGTGTCTGGGCTGCTATGTGATATCTGTTCTGTTGTTTGGCAGCGAATTTTGGATGATTTCTACAAGGATGAAGGAGTGGCTGGAGGCAGCAGAAGTTTGGTCCTACAGAAGGATACTGAGGATATGAACAGGGTATGTGAGCAAGGACGACGTGTTAGTGAAGATGCAAGCGATAAAAATCCTATATATAACATCAAGAATAGACTGCTGTGGTTCCTGGGACATGTAATGATGAAGAAGAACCTTATACTCAAAGGACGGATAAAGGCAAAGAAAGACAGGGTAATCAGATCGAAATAAATTTGATATGCTTGAGCAGCGGGGTCCGGAAGTGATCCCAAAACGAAATATATTAAAAACAAGAGAGAGGAGCAAGTTGAAGTCTATACTGATCTACATCCTGAAGAGACATGGCACATGAAAAAAAATACGGTTGCCTTGCTGTAATTCTTTGTAAAGATAGTGTAGTTTTTATTTTCAAATCAATATATGTAAGATATCATTATATTTAACTCTTTAAATATTTCATTTAAACATTGCTAATCATTTCGCAAGAGTCTTATAAAATAAAGCAATATTTGTATTTCCTGTCAAAATTTATTTTCATGACGTTTACTTCAGTTTAATATTTTCTTTATTCGTTTTTTACTTAGCGAGTAAATTATCTTGAATTTATCTTAAATTTACTTTTATATTAAATCGAAAACTATTCTTCCAACACATTCAATTGAAATGAATGGAGGTGACAATTATACGGGCGAACATTGGTGTATAATCCTAAAGAATTCTGTTTATTACGTATTGTAGCTGCCTCAATTTCCATATTATTCATTGGGAGGAAATGATGTTTATTCTTTCAATTTTTCAAAGTTTCAGACGTTTATTTTTAGTTTTGTTTTTGTTTCATTCAATTTTGACGTGAACGAAACCTTGTAAAGGGCTTCAATTTTTTCAGATTTTTTTACAACCTCTCTTCAGAATAATGATATATGTCTATCTCTGTATTGATTCTAATGACATCTGAATGTCATACAAAGATCGCCAAGCAAATACTTTTCGTAAATTTACATCACTAAGTAAATCGTATGTAGAAATCAAATTATAATCTCAACAATTTTCAAATAATGAGTCATTTATTGAAAATCAATGTTTATAAGAAGAAAGACATCATTTTAAATCTTGTGTAGATGGACAAATGAAGATGTTTCAATAATAGTGATTGAATGAAATTTGCCAGTTTAAATTCTGAAATACGTATGAACTTTCCGGAAAGTAAAATTAAGTAAATTTTTGTTAATTCAGCGGGATCAAAATCATAATGTAGATAATATTTTTTCTGAATCATATTCGAGAGAAAACGTAAATATTTTTATAAGCAAGACAGGGTGAAATTCCCAAAAGATTTATTTTGAAAGAAAAGTCACACAAGACAAATCATTAATAAAACTATTCCCAAACATTTTTGCTGACAAAAACATTAGTAACAGTGAAGAAGAAATATATTTTCAATTTTCATTTTTTCAATATTTTGCATTTTAATCATGTAATATAATTTACTTTCATGTACTAAGCTATCTGTCTTTTCTCTCACTCACTTTTCACTTTCTCCACATATATATATATATATATATATATATATATATATATATATATATATATATATATATATACACACGTATATTAAGAGATAGATTGATAGATAAACATTATTAATATTATAATTAGATATGACTGCAACTCAAAAGCTTTCAGATTTCAGTGCCAAGTGCGCCATCATCAGACATTTTTTACCGAAATTTAAAAGCCTTTAGTTCCATTCCCATATGTTATTATTATAAAACTAATAATAACTGTGTCTCTACAAAAGCTCAATTTTTGTATTCACCACTTTATAAAAGGTATTCAATTACCAAAATTTGAATATATGGCCATTAGTTTATACCACCATTATCATATATATATATATATATATATATATATATATATATATATATATATATATATATATACTTGAAAAATACGCACTTTCTGTAGCGCAGGATGATGTCGTCAGTGATGTATTTTACTCAGGTCACTGGGCATTTTCGTCTCTTGCAACATCATACTACCCTCGCTGAGTTGACCCCGTCAGAGCTCATCAGACTCCGACGCACCCTCCTTCTGTTCTATGCTATACGACACTGATTTATCTTCTTAGCCGTGTTGTGTTTAATACTGGTAGGAAAGACATAAGAAGAGTCCATAGCGTTCGGGTAAGTTGGCTTTTTCAAGCAGTCGGAAAAATTTTCATTTAATATAATTAAATACGAACTTCAGCGGGTGTTTAATCAAAAATGGTCATTCCTAATTTTTAACGAGCCATGCACTATTTCGCTTAATCCATAGCCATTTGGCAGTTCGCTCAGCGGTGTCCGTAATCGTTTTAATGGCTTTTCGTTTCTATAACCCCACCAATCCAATATATGTTAATGCTCTGCAGAGTGACCTTGCTACAAAGCCTCTGGTTCCCACTTCGATTGGCATACAGTTTGCTTTCCAGCCATTTGATCTGCAGTTTTCTAATAATTCCTCATATTTGAATTTCTTCCTTTCATTAGCCTCTTCTAGATGTTTCTTCCTGGGGAATGGCCAATTACCACAAAATTACAATGCTTTGATTATTGGATAAGAACACTATGTCTGGACGTAATTGTGTGAGGGCTATATGCTCTGGAAACATCTGTCTAGGCCCCAAATCGGCCTTTACGACCCAGTCTGTTGCACCTGTGTCTAGGTTTATTTTTGATAATTATAATTTAGAATGCAACTGCAGGGACGAAAATAAATGCCCGCTACAAGGACTCTGCAACACAAAAGAAATCATTTACAAGGCAAAGATACAGGACCCAAATGGCCAATATAAAATATATTTGGGCTCAACCAAAGACACCTTTATGACCAGATGGTTTAATCACAGGTCTACATCCAAAATAGAAAAATTATAAAACTGTACACACTTGGCTAGCCACGTGTGGAAATTAAAATCAAAATAGGGAAAAGACCCAGACACAACGTGGATCCAAGCCTTACAACAGTGGCAAAATATGTAGACAGCTAAGAAGAAAAGTTAGAGATTATTCCCAAACAAAAACGAACTGTTGATTGAAAGAACAGAAATTATGACTAAATGTATCCCCACTAAGAAATACCTTTAAGTTCATACAACCATAGATAAAAACGCCATAATTCGTTTTAATTTAAATTTTGCGCGTTCAAAAATTCCCTAACACGTGAGCGTTCAAATAAAACAGAGTTACAAAAGCGTTCTTAAAAAGAAAAAACGGCAAACGGTAAAATCAGTTATTAAAAATCGCCTGAAAATACCACTCATATTAGAAACCTATGTTTCGTAATAACTCGTTTAAAAATGGAATATATATATATATATATATATATATATATATATATATATATATATATATATATATATATAGTGTTACTTCTGAGAAGTTTTCACTTAAATGAGTAGGTTAACTCCTACTTCGAAGTTTCGTGATGACACCATTATAATGTGTCACTTATCAGGGCAATGTTTCTTTCTGCTGATCCATATAAATAGGAAAAGAACCGGCTTCGAGAAGCATTAATAAACATTGCCCTGACGAATAACGACATCATAAAAATGTCCTCAAAAAAATTCAAGGTCCGTACGAACCATCTTATTTAGGTAACCAACCTTTTAGCATTAACCTTATCAACGCACGGGCTCCTGTCGGACAAACAGTATGGCTTCCGCTTCACCAGGTCTACTGCTGATATGCTAACGACCATCACCGAGTATATATACCAGGCTCTCGACAAGAATGGTGAAGCCCGAACCGTCGCCTTGGATATCTCTAAAGCATTCGACAGAGTATGGCATGCCGGCCTTCTACGGAAACTGCAAAGCTATGGCATAACTGGACTTTTCTTGGACTCAATCCGGCCATTCCTCTCTAACCGCACACTGAAGGTGGTATTAAACGGATATGCCTCCCAGAACTACCCTACAAACGCGGGTGTCCCCCAAGTCTCTATCCTATTTCCTTCGCTCTTTCTAATCTATATCAATGATCTGCCCGATGCCATGAGATCGCAAGTAGGAATGTACGCAGATGATACCACAGTTTACACTCGCCTCGATCAAAAATTTGGTGTTGTTGACAAGGCGAACCTCGCTGCCGTGCTTGAGAAGGACGTCCAATCCGTGGTGGATTGGGGTAAGAAATGACTCATAAAATTCAATTCTTCCAAAACGAAGCTGCTGTCAATTGACCCCCCACAGACAACCGCACCTCCTCTCCCAGAGAGTAAAACACTACGCCTGCTTGGCCTGACACTCTCAGTGGACCTCAAGTGGAATGACTACGTCGAATCCATTGCTAAATCCGCAGCTATGAAAGTCGGCTCTTTGTGCAGGGACCGGAAATTCTTTCCGCTTGAATCTATCCTGCACTTATACAAATCCACCATTCGCCCGTGTATTGAGTACGGCTGCCACATCTGGTCGGGTGCCCCTTCTATTCTCCTCGGGGTTCTTGATAAAATAAAGCGAAGAATCTATAATATGATTGATACCGACTTGGCTGACCGCCTGCAGTATCTCTCTCACCGGCATGACGTGGCTTCCCTGTGCCTCTTCTATAAATACTTTCATGGCTTCTGCTCTGACGAACTTAAATCACTGGTGTTCCCTAGATGTGAATTTGCACGAGATACGGGATTGGCAACTATTTTCCTCCCTTATAGAGTGAAACCGATGAAATGTAACCGCAATTTCTACTCCAACAGCTTCTTTCCTCGCACTTCACGCCTGTGGAATTCCCTACCGCATGCTTGCTTTCAAGACGGCTACAGCCTCCAGGAGTTTAAAAGTAAGGTCAATAGACACCTCTTAACACACTAACTCACACCCACTCTCTCCAACTCTCTCCCTATGTACATCCTAAGTCATCTACCACCCTCCTTCTGACATTTCCAATACCCAATCGCTCTATGTAACCCCCTGCGCTATAGTGGCAGTGGAATGCCTTGCTTGGGGTGACACGATTAAAAAAAAAAGACTCTACCCCGATATTGAGCACTCTTCACAGAAGAATTACTGCCAAATTAATTTTATGAGTAAAACTACTGAAAAACCATGACCCTGACGATAAACAATATATATACATATATATATATATTGTTTATCGTCATTGTCATGGTTTTTCAGTAGTTTTACTGAATATAAATATATATACATGTGTGTGTGTGTGTGTATTTGTGTGTGTTTGTGAGAGAGAGAGAGAGTGCGTGTGTGTGTTTGTGTGTGTTTGTAATTGATTCTGCATTTTAATTACTCTTAAATTTATTAGCGTTCTTTCTTCGTAATTGAAATAAACACCGCATCTCATATATTCATTAGTAAGTATTACATCTACCGACCTGCGCATTCGGGAAATATTAGACAAGATAATATGTTCCCAGCAGAGATCGAACTTGCGTACCCACTTTATAAAAAAAATAACCGCATTATCCGGCTTGCTTTGTACTAACATCCCAAATTGATTGGTGGTGTTTATAAAATTGTGCTTTATTGATAATAATTGAGGCAAAATTTATATCAATATTAAACATACAATTATAGCTTGCCGTTATCACAATTCTGAATTTCATGCATGACTTAATAGTAAGCGGCTGAAATAAAATTGACTATTGAATAATATAAATATTGATATTTTATACTCATTTATACATGTATATGCATATATAAAAATACTCGTGAAAACACATGTACATTCCTTAGAAAATATATATTAAAAAAAGCTATAATCCATATCCAAATATATATATATATATATATATATATATATGTGTGTGTGTGTGTGTGTGTGTGTAATATGTATTTTCGTTTAATATAATAGAAATCTACACGCAAATAGCATGACATATCTACACACACACACACACACACACACACACACACATATATATATATATATATATATATATATATATATATACGGAATTTCATTTCATTGTTTAGTAAACTAAGGTTATTTATATATTTTTATCACTGTGTGATTCAATTCTAGCCATTATTTCTTATTCAATTTTTGGTTCAATTTCCACCAATTTGCCAGTAATATCTAAAAAGAGCAGTATTGTTGCATTCATTGTTGCTTAATCTTAATTTATGATTATAAAATCTATTTTCCATTGCTTTTCAGAGAAACCATTGTAAAATTAATTTTTCTATCAGATTGTATGTTACATATATACAATTTAATTAGTCAGGCATTGAGAGTTTACGGGAAAGTTCATACTATTTCGGCAGTTATATTTTTTTTGCAACACTTGCTCCGTGATTGTTTTTCTTTTTAAATGTTATAATTATTCGATAATATTACTATGGAATGTAAAATTTCAGTATTCCTAAGGTAGTTCCAGCAAGTTTTACTGTTATATATATATTTGTGCTTGCATTGTTTTTTATTTTTTATTTTTATGTATGTCATATTTAATTTATGTTTGTTTTCTTCTGGGTTTTTTACTTATTTAATGTTTGCTTCATCAAATATTCGGGGAGTTAGTTGTTGATGCATTTTTGTTAATAACAAGTTCCTATATATATATATATATATATATATATATATATATATATGTGTGTGTGTGTGTGTGTGTGTGTGTGTGTGTGTGTGGGTTTATATATATGCAGGTTTTGTTATATTATATATCATGTGATCTTAAGGTTTTTCTTTTCAGAACATAAATTGTATATTAAGTTATATAAAATTATATATAAATTATATAAAATTTGGCCAAATTTTTAGATTTAACAAGAATTCTCTGCTATACTTTTAGCTTTTATCAAAGATGAATTTTATTTTATGTGTAAGTGAATATGTATGTGTGTAGAATATTCTGAATACGGTAAGCAAATGTTTGCCTTGTTCGTAGTTAATATTATTGAGGGTTGAGTTTTTCTTTTTGTTAATGAGAACTCCATATTTTTTACCTTTGTTTTACATGTGAATGATGATGTTATAGTTGCATTATCGCAGTTTATTTAAGTTACGGATAGAGTTTGGTAGATCTCCGTGTGTGTTTAAATGAGACCGAAATGAAGTATAGTCTGAGAGGGGTGGTAGTGTGTCTAATGTCATTATTTAAAAAATTTAGATTGCTCCAGATTACAGTTCTTCTCTGAAAATGAGATAGACCTAAAATAAAATGTTTTATAGTTCATGTTTTGAAAAAACAACAAAACATAAGATTAAATGAAAAAAGTCTGTAAAACCTTAACCATATTACCATGTATGACATTTTTAATACACCCTGTGTAAAAATATACACATATATACAAACATATTTTTCTGGTGTCAATAGAACAGTGTTCAATATAGTATAACAGAGTTATTAAGTATTTATTAATAAAAATATATATCCTACGTCTATAGCATGACTCGGGGTTTTATGCACTTGTAATTTATCAGGTTCATAATTTGAACTGACCGTTTTTAGATTCGTATTTTTTATTTTTTTCGCACGCCTTGTATAAGATTGTTAAACATTACAACTTTGGTGTCCCATTTTTTATGTTATTAAATTTATAATTTTATATAGAATCAGATTTTTTACCCTGTACACACACACACACACACACACACACACACACGCGCACACACACACACACACACACACACACACACACACACATACACACATATATATATATATATATATAGAGAGAGAGAGAATAAAGGAATAGGGTTGTTCCAACGAGAGTAATTAGTATAAAATAAAAAGTGTGAGAAGCCGTAAACGTTTTCTTTAAAATATAGATTTATTGTTTTGGTATGTATACAAGTTATGAAATATTAATTGGTCATGATTTGCGCTACACGTGTTTCGAGTCTAAAATTGACTCTCTTCAGGCGAACAAATTAGTTGAGTATTCTCTGAGTATTCTCAATTGTCTACAATTATTTCTTTCTCACGCTGTTTTTGTATTCTTTATGTATTCTTTCTGCAGGGTCACCCACTGGTCATGTGAAGGATAATAAAATACGCTAACACTCCCAACAACTTCAGGGATGATGTAATATATGCCTGGAGGAGAAATTGATTATTTTCAATTACAATAATTCAAAGGAACTCTTTAATCAACGTATCAAATTGATATTTAAATGCAGGCACAAGAATAAATATAAAATAATTTAGTTAGATCAAAATTGTAATTTAAATTAATTTAAAGTAAATTAATTTAACTTGATAACGTGGTTTATTTTGGAGAGAAATCTGGAATTTACCGTTGGAAAAATTTTACCCCAAAGTATTATTTTTAGAATTATTAGGTTTATAGCTATGTTATATTATTGTATTGCTTGAAGAATATTTTAGATTGTAATATTGTATGTATAGGTGTATACCATTGTGTGGGTATGTACGTCTATATGTGAATATATGTGGGTATGTGTGTAGGTTTGTATGTATACATACATACATACACACACACATATATATATATATGTGTGTGTGTGTGTGTGTGTGTGTGTGTGTGTGTGTGTGTGTGTGTGTGTGTGCGTGTGTGTGTTTATATATGTGTTTGCAAGTGTGCTCTATGTATATGTGTGTATGTGGAAGTATGTATGTGTGGATATATGTATGTATATTAATAAAAAATATATATGGAATATGTATATTTTTGTTTTAGATGTATTTTTCATATGCCAGTATATATATATATGTGTGCATGTGTGTATTCTTGTGACTAATATATATATATATATATATATATATATATATATATATATATGTGTGTGTGTGTGTGTGTGTATGTGTGTTTGTGTGTGTGTGTGTGTGTGTATGTGTGTGTGTGTGGCGGGGTATGTATATGTATGTAGTGTTTTTACAATTATCATTATTATTTTGTTACTATTATTGAAGATCTGTTTTCGTTTTTAAAATATTATTATTATTATTATTATTATTTTACAATATTATTTTATTACTATTATTTAGGATGTTTTTTTCTTTTTTCAAATAATATTAGTTTTATTATTTTGTTATTGTGTTTAAATTTTTATATATATTTTATTATTATTATTATTATTAATATTTTACTAATACTATTTAAGATCCTTTTTCTTTTTAATATTATTAATATATATATTTTAATATATATATTTAAAATATTCATATTACATTAATATATGTACATTTTTAATATTATTAATACATAATACATATAATATTAATAATGTATATCTTTTTTCTTTTTAATATTATTAATATATATTTTTAATATATATACTTTTAATATTATTAATATATATATTAATATATATATATATATATATATATATATATATTTAATATTATTAATATATATAATATTATTATTATATATTCTTTTTCGTTTTAATATTATTAATATATATATAAAAAATTAGCTCTAATAATGATTATAATTAATGATACTAATAAGTATCATTATTATCATTATTAGAGCTAAATGTTATATATATATATATATATATTCATTATTATTATTTTATTATTATTATTATTTAATACTACTATTAAGATTTTTTTAACAATTGTATTTTATTATTTCATTTATCTTCTTATTAAGTGTTAATTATTTTCACTATATTCATAATATATTACTACAAGTGGTTATATTTTAATTTGTATTAGAACGTGCAATTTACAATTTAATTTTTGTACCGTAAATATACCCCATTGTAGGTATAACTAAATTTAATGTTAAATTTCTATATCATGTTTTTTTAAGAAAGCAGATAAATTGTAATAATCACTCGTGTCGATCTAAGACGTCAATTTTAACTTTCGTTTTATTTATACACATCATTATAATTTAGAATATGTTCAATATATATATATATATATATATATATATATATATATATATATATATATATATATATATATATATATTTCATTTTTAATTTTTTTTAATTTTTAAACGAGTTATTTCGCGATCTTCATTTCCACCATGAGTGGTTTTCAGGCAATTTTTAATAACTGTTTTTAAGTTTTAAGTTATTAAAAATCGCCTGAAGAAACCACTCATGATGGAAACCAAGGTAGCGAAATAACTCGTTTAGAAATGAAAAATATTCAAAAGTTCTACTATATAATTGCATCGAACACTTTTTAATAAAATGTGTACTGGTATAAGCCTATTAGGACCAATAACTAAGCATTAAACAATCAATGGATATATATATATATATTCTTCAATTTTTTCTTTTATTTTTCAATGTCTTTGTCCATAGTAAATATGAAACGGAAGTGTTCTCCCTGAAAATAGTGGGACATAGATGTCAATCTCATAGCGAGAATAAATTTATGTTATCTGGGCATCAGGGAAATAAGCTCATCAGGCCAGAAGCCGTTAAAATCTTTATCGAAGAAACAGAAGAAAACCACATCCCGTCGGTGAAAAAGTGACTGAAATCGAGCTTTCGCTGAACTTCGAGATAAATAGCAGAAGCAACCGAGCAGATACGAAAACAGTATTCAATGTGGAATATTCAATGTGAGTGTAGAAAAATTATAAAATATTATTTTTACAAACGAGCAAGAACAAAAGAAACGTAATCATGTGAACAGTAGAACGACATTGACATTCTTTTTGGATATTTAATGATTGAAGTTGGCTGGAAAGGGTGGAGTTTGAAAAGACTTTTATCATCGAGAAGTGCAAGACAAGAAACTGCTACCATATAACATACAATTATATTGAACCAACTCAACTGTATGTCAGTGAGGCCTTTTCAACGGCAGGGTAGTGCGCATAAAGTCTAAATAACATTGCAGTTGGGATGTGACACCATATCAAGACCAATATTGTTGTTGATTGTTTTGTTTTTATCAAACATCTCTAAATATATGACGGGTATGTTGTAAGCATACGTGAAAGGTATATATATATATATATATATATATATATATATATATATATATATATATATATTAGTCATCTACATACAAGCTTGTTTTGCTGTATCTCAGCTCATCAGGCTAGACACATCCTCTTGCTTTTGGCAGGGATCGAAACTCGACCGATTTGGTATCAGTCGGAGTCGCTACCCACTAAGCCATAGGTACATGGCATCAGAGAAGGGAAACCATAACGTGTTTATATATATTTATATATATATAGTAACAAAGTTGTGGAACTCGTAGGTTTTTTAACCTGCTGTTCATGCATTTATTTTATAAAGAGTGCTCAATACAAACGTAGAGCGTTATATTGTAATACTTGTTACAATGGTTTATAAATTCATAGTATCACTTCACAAACATTTCGCGTTTCGAAGCTACCTTTTAGGTGCTTCTCATCGGGTGACGAAGTTGAAATGAAAAATTAAATGGTGAAAACGGTTTATTTGTGGTGATATGATGTTTAAGTTTAAAGTGGGGTGCTTTAGAATGTGTAGCTTTTCACTTAAACATAAAGGGCAGATGTCGTTAAGTGAGTTACAAGATCTAGTTTTTTCTAGGTTTTTCCATTTTACTTTGGGTTTCTGTTTTGAGTCCTTTAAGTTATTAAAAAGTATGCAAAAGTATGCAGAAAGGGATGTTTGGTTTCGGTATAAATTGTTTTTGAATTAAGTTAAGTGCATGTACCAGCGCTGCTTAAAATTGTTCTTAGTAGATCCGATATACACTTTATTTATAGTGGGATTTTCAATTAATGTTATGTTGCATTGATAAATTATTGAGTTTATTTTACATTTATTCTGTAGTGGGCAGTTGTTGAGGTTTCTGCAATTACATAGGTTTTTGTTGTTGTCTTCTTTTGTATTTTGGTAGTCACTTTTATTTTGATCTGCGTGTTGATTTAGGATATATTTGTTATGGTTTGTTATGATTTTTTCTAGGTTGTTTGTACAACTGTAGCTTATTTTAAGTGTATTTTATTGAAGATTTTACTAAGAGGGTTATTGGTGGGGAAGTTGTTTTTAATTAAATTCAGGAACTTTTGTTCTAAATGGGTGTTTATTATTTGGTTGAAAGGAGGTGTGTACCAAATGATTTTTCTATTTCTATTTTTTCTCTGATGGTTATAGTTTGTTATATATTGGATGTCTTGGTTTTTGTAGCCACTTTTCTTTAAGGACTTATTGTAGAGACTTTTGTGTTTGTTAAATATTTCTTCACTGGACGAGTTTTTACTAATTCTATATTCTATGGAGGAGGGTATATGTTTGATTATACGTGGGGGTGGTTTGACTTTGGGTGGATGTATAGTGGGTATTCTTTGGGTTTTATGTATGGTTGGTAATTATTGTTAACTAAATCTAGTGTGACATTGAGAAAGTTTACTACTTTTAAATTTGTGTTGACTATTACTTTTAGGTTTAAACATTTAAATTCTCTGTGGATAAGTTTTCTTATTTTGTCTGTTTTAAAGTGTGTGGAATTTTGTACTATCATTAGACCGTCGTCTCTGTATAGTCCTATGTCTTGTGTGTTTATGTCTTGGTATGCAGTAAAGTTATATAGTGTAAATAAGCCGATGAGATCGCAGGCCTCTGCAGAGTCCAACGCACACATTTTAATGTCAAATTGGTTTACAGAGTTATTTTATATCCATTGTTCTTGGTTATGGATGAAAACAGACGTCTTGGCAGCCATTATATTATTATATTCGTCCTTAGTTAAGTAATGTGTGACAAATTCCAGTGCCAAAGTGAAGAGGTCTTTGGATATTGATGGGTAGTAGTCCACTATGTCAAATTGGATCAAAGAACAGTTGTTTTTTTCTTTAATGTTTTTAAACCAATTTATGACATCAGTTGTTTGTCCACTGGAGTAATCCATGTTTCTGTTTTATTTGTTCATTGATCCGTTCAAGGATCTTTTTGCTAATTTTACCAATTTCTGGTCTTGTCGGGTTTATGATTCTCGTAGGTAAATTTGTTTGGAAATCCAGTTTATTGTCTTTTAATGTTATGCATGCTTCTTTTGTGCAGAGTTTACTAGCTTTTTCACTAATTTTTAGTTTTTCTGTGTTTTTTTACTGGTTGTATCTCTCATGTCAACTATATCTAATTTATTGTTGTTTGCTTTTTTATAATTTTTAGTTAAGGTTGTGTACTCAGTTGTTGACACTGTGTAGAAATTCGCGGTTTTGTCAGACTTGACTAAGAGTTTGTCAGATGATTTTATTTTGAAATGACTCGGTCCAGGTGTATTTGGCATTTATTTTTTCTTTTGTTGAAGGAGATGTTTTTGATTTCTTGGAATAAGTTGTTTTCAAATCCAGATAATTTTTCAATTGTATGTGCATTCAGAAGCCCAAAGTAAAATTGGAAACTCCTAGAAAAAACTAGATCTTGGAACTCACTTAACGACATCTGCCCTTTATGTTTAAGTGAAAAGCTACACATTCTAAAGCACCCCAGCAGTAGCGAACTATTAAACCGTAGAGACGAATTAGCAGTATTATGCAAACATCGCAAATGTTTCTCGTTAAAATTTAAATAAACCAAAAAAAACCTCACCCACACGACCCCCACAAAAATTCAATAAATACATATAATCAACCCTAAAAAAAAAAAAATAGAACAAAAAGCGTACAAATAAAAGAAAATAAATCCAACAACACAAACGATAATTCTATTTACCTGTAAATGGTAGTAAAATAAGAAAAACTATCAACACTGCAAAAAACAAAAAAAAAACAAAAACATATATCGCAATATAAAACAACATAAACTAAACGAAAAAGCCGTCTGCCCAAAACTAAGTTACCCCATAACCTTCTCCAAACCAAATAGCAGCACCTCAAGAACCATGAACGAACGACTAGACCATTCTAAAATCCCATACCACATATATTTACACCGTTCTCATTAACAACGACGCCACTTCCACCAGATCCAGACGAGATAAATAACAAACTTGTCTTAAACTAAGCCACCTCGCCTAACCCATATCTCTAAGACTACAATAGGGCCGACAGAATCAGAATAAGCTCCCAACGCCACTTTCAGTTAAACATCATATCACCACAAATAAACCGTTTTCACCATTTAATTTTCAGTTCAACTTCGTCACCCAATGAGAAGCACCTAAAAGTTAGCTTCGAAACGCGAAAATTTTTCTGTAGTGATATTATGAATTTATAAACCATTGTAACAACTAGTACACTATATATATATATCTGTCTGTGTGTGCTTGTTTTTTTTGAGTTTGCCTTATAACGGACTCCTTTCCTCCAAAAACCCTTGGTCCGATTTCAACGAAAATTAGGTCACTTATCGATCATGATATGAACCTTTAATATCCGCAACAATTTTGTAAATCGATTTATAGGGTACGGAAAATCACCGAAATGCTTAGAAATTACGAACTCTCCACCTCCGAGACACTTTGTGCAAATTCAACCAAAATCACGTAACTTAGAATTCAAGGTCTGAAAGTTTGATCTACACAAAAAAAATTGAATTAATGTCTAGGATTCGTCAAAGATTTTACACTTTTAAGCTATCTCTTGCGCACTTTTATGTATTTCTTCAAGACGCTTCACTCAAACTCAATCAAAATCGGGTCATTGGTATATAAATGTCTGATGCCTTGATATGCGAACAAAAATTTCAATTGACACAAAAATATCGGCAAAAATTAATAGAAAAAAAAATTTTCGATCGTATATTTCCCTGAAACAGTTAGTTGTATTGCATATTTTTATAAATTTTACCTTATCATATACCATAACAATTTCACGTTTTATACATGGTGTCAAACCACGAGAAACGCCGGGCTGTTTAGCCAGTATATATATAACATAGATTCATGAGAGTAAAATTGTCTAGAAAGATATAGTAAACAGACTTTATTAGCAGCTGAACTACCAATTGATTTAATATAGTATTTTCACTTCATGTCAGCCAAAAAATATTATCTTAAAAAAGCTCAACAAATCATTCTTTTCAAAGATATCATCAGTCTACATGACTGATGATATCCTGCAAAACAATGACTTGTTGCGCTTTCCGAATGAAGAAAGTAATTTCTCATATGATTAATAGGGAACAGCTTAGTTTTGGATGGAGTAAAACTAACAAGCCATTTTTTCCACAGTTAAAAATAGGGAATGTCGTTTATGATATCACCTGCCAATTTTCATTTTCGATCAGACTTAGACTCGATACAAGATATTTTACCTTAACGTACGGCCAGACTAAGTATCGATATATTTAGTATATAGACATGATATGCCTACAGGATATGTTAAAAATGAAAAATAATCAAAAGCTCTACAATTTATATGTATTGAGCTTTTTTAATAAATCTATGAACTGCTACAATTTAATTTCATTACATGACGAAATTCGCATAGATTGTTTACGTTCATTTAAACTTTCTTAGAATTTGTTGATATTAGGTATATATTTATGTGTGTGTATGTATGAGTTTGTGTGTTTCAATACTCTTCAGTAATGAATTGAGTTCTCCCGGCGGCTGGCGTGTGTATACACCACATAAACACGCTAAAATGTTCTCTTTCATTTTATGCGCCGATGGCTTAGGGTGTAGGCGTTTCGACTGACACCAAGTTGGTCTACATGTTAAAGCTTCGTTTTCCTTCAAAAATGTACTGAACACTTTCTAATCCAACTGTTTACAGGTTTTCTTTTATCTAATTTAAATGTGACTTATATATTTAATATATATATATATATAAAGAATATTACCACACAATCACACACACATATGAGGTAATATTTTAATATAAGTTTATAATTGTTATAGTGAAACGTACTGCCATCTCCGAGAATGAAATGCTCTAGACTATAAAGGACGGTAACAAACTGTACGAGGGTGGAAAACGTCTTAGGCGAAGGCATTCTCTATTTGATAGTTTATTCCGCTCCCATTGGTTTATTGCTTATCTGTATCTTATTGTTAATTGTACAGTAGTACAATAAATCCGTTATATCGTATTCCTGTGTCGAGTACCATTCTTCCACTAATCTTTCTTTCCGGGATATATCAATAATATAAACAAGGTTTACTGCAGAACCAGAGCCGTCTTGTTTCGGTACATTTTTATTAACACCTCAACTGCCAGTGTAGTGCTCTATTAAATATCGAGCACTCTTAATATATTAAATCACTAAAAACGGTGGACTGCCAAAACGTTAGTTTCTACTACTTCTAATATATATATATATATATATATATATATATATATATAAATATATATATATATATATATATATGTGTGTGTGTGTGTGTGTGTGTGTGTGTGCCGAGGCAGCAGATAATTTTCTAAACTTATACTGTTAAATATAAGAGACAATGAAAGCCTCTTTTGTTTAATCATGAATCGTTCTAAATATCGTATTTTGGAACAACTTTAAATTATCCAAATGTTGGAGAATTTTGTCTATATTTTCACCTGAAATTAAAGCCAAATTTTGATGTTTAGAACTGCTCATGATTAAGCATAACAGGCATTCAGTTTCTCTTATATTTATGAATTTGAAGTTCTCACCTCCCCAGCGTACAAGGCTGAATGCTTTGCCCGTAGATTGTCCACCAATTCGACATTGGACTTGTTAGAAATACCTACACCCGACTTCCCACCCAGAACTAAGGCTCAACTAAATAACGTCCACATTACACCCTCGCTGGTCTCCAAGATAATTGCACAACTTGACCCACACAAAGCGAGCGGCGGTGACGGAATCCCAATCATAGTACTGAAGAAATGTGCCCCAGAACTCTCCTCTGTCCTCTCTAAACTCTATAACCTCTGCCTATCTGCTTCCCGTTTTCCTGCCTGTTGGAAGTCCTCCTGTGTAGTTCCTATAATTAAGAATTCTGGCGAACTCTCAGACCCCGCTAATTACCGTCCTATTAGTCTACTTCCGATCTTCGGCAAAGTTTTCGAAGCCATTATCAACGCCGAGGTGATTCAGCATCTCACGGCCCACAGGCTTCTCTCTGACAAACAGTACGGATTTCGCTTCACCAGGTCTACTGCTGATATGCTAAAGACCATTACCGAGTACATATACCGGGCACTTGTGAAGAATGGCGAAGCCCGAACCGTTGCCTTGGATATCTCCAAAACGTTTGACAGGGTCTGGCACGCTGGCCTCTTGTGCAAACTGCGGAGCTACGGGATAACTGGACATCTGTTTGACCTCATCCAGTCATTCCTCTCTAACCGCACATTGAAAGTAGTATTAAATGGGCATCCCTCCCAAAACTACCATACGAACGCGGGCGTCCCTCAAGATTCTATCCTAGCTCCCACGCTCTTTCTGATGTACATTAATGATCTCCCCGACGCCATTAGATCACAAGTAGGCATGTACGCCGATGACACAACAATCTAATCTCGCCTCGATCAAAAACCAGGTGTGGGTACAAAGCGTAACTCGCTGCCGAGCTTGAAAAGGACATCCAATCCGTAGTGGCCTGGGGTAGGAAATGGCTAGTAAATTTCAATGCTTCTAAAACGAAGCTGTTATCAGCTAACCACCATAGACAAATTTGTAGTAATATCTTTATTATTATAATTTATAATATAAATATTTTTTAACTACACAGGAATTGTCGATATAATAAATATTTACTGTATGCTATGCTATATTTATGGATGCTATATTTATGGATTCAATACTCAATATCAGAGAAGGGTGTATGTCAATATGAAAATGGATATCGAGGTCACCACTCAGTGGAGATTATCTGTCTCGTGCAAAATGCAATCGTCAGTCACATTTACATTTACAAAGCGTTAGCGGCGGGTTACTAACAACAAAACAAGGAGAAAATCTATCTAATTATATGTCTGCAAATACTTCGTTTTTCAGTTAATAAGTTTAAACCTATATTTTAAATTCTCCTACAAATTATGGCTTCTTCTGCACTTTGCAATTGATTAATACCCACAGCATTGCATGGTTATAAATATGCTTTTTTAGTATACATTTGCTTTTTTTAAACATGTTAAATGTTTGTTGTGTTTTGCAAATAAAATTGTGGATAATTGATAAAATTAGGTTGATGGTCTTTTGCAGCATTGAAGTCTGTATTTTCACACACACATACATACACACACACACACACATATATATATATATATATATATATATATATATATATATATATAACGATATGTCATATTTATGAATAAAACTAACAAAACGATTTTCGCCGCCATATGTTAGTCTCGGCTTCTTCATGTTGGTAGAAATGACACAACAGTATGTAAGTGATCGCATATTTGAAGATAGAAAGAGCAATAAATTGACTTACCTTATCATATCCGACAATAAAAATCCAGAAAGGGCTTGTAACGTATATAAAACTAGTATGGTTTTGTTTTGTAATTTACATTTCAATGCCTCTAAAACGAAGCTGTTATCAACTAACCACCATAGATAATCGCATCTACCTCCCATTAGCATGGGACAGGCTAGCCTCCCAGAGAGTAAAATACAACGCCTCCTTGGCCTTACACTTTCGGCGGACCTCGAATGGAATGACTATATCGAATCCATTGCCAAATCTGCTGCTATGAAAGTCGGTTCTCTGTGCAGGACCCGGAAGTTTTTCCCACCTGAATCTATTCTGTACATATATAAATCTACCATCCGCCCGTGTATTGAATATTGCTGCCATATCTGGTCGGGTGATTCTGCTGCTCTCCTTGGGCTTCTTGACAAAATACATAGGAGGATCTGTAACGTGGTTGATATTGACTTGGCAGACCGGCTGCAACCACTCTCTCACCGGCGTGATGTGGCTTCCCTGTGCCTCTTCTACAAGTGCTTTCATGGCTTCTGCTCCGATGAACTTAGATCACTGGTGCCGCCTAAGCACGAATTTACACGAGATACTATATTAGCAACTAGGTCCCACCCTTTTACAGTCAATCAGATAAGATGTAACCGTAATTTCTACTCCAACAGCTTCTTTTCTCGCACTTCCCGTCTCTGGATCTCCCTTCCACAATTCTGCTTTCCCGACAGCTACAATCTCCAGGTGTTAAATGTAGGGTCAATAGACACCTCCTATCACACTAACTCCCAGTTATTCTCAGAACACTCTTATCTACCCAACCCTCATTCATGCCTTGCTCGGGGTGAAATGCTTATAAAAAAATACGTATGTAACTATATATATATATATATATGTAAATTTATCCTGTCCAAGGGTTAGATCATGCTAAATAACGCGTTTTTAATTCAGAAACGCTAACAAAAGTCCGCTCAGCATAGTTGCAGTATAGACCATAGCTGGGCTCTGAGCGTGTTAAACAAGCACAAGTGTGCCTGGGCAAGAGTCTGCAATGTGGATTAGTCGCCCCAATAGATTGCTATACCCGAATAAGAGTAGCCAGCCGATATATATATATATATATATATATATATATATATATCAGTTAAGTTATTATAATATCAGTTATTCAGTTATGTCAGTTAAGTGACAAATGTGTACACGCTTGGCCAATCATGTCTCGAAAGTGACATGACTAATAGGGCAGAGGATTTTCTTGCAGTAGGTTGCCATCACTTTCTGTAGTGGACTGGCTCCCACCAAGGCCTAGTTTGAATTCCAGTTGAATTCATTTTATTCATCAACGGAGTGGTATTAAACCGTCTCTCCTCTCTCCAGCGGTGGGTTAAATAGCAGGAACGATTGGGTTCTATAGCCTTAGTTTGCTACCAGTTTTCCTCAGAAAATAAGGTAACCTACTGCCAAAAAATCTTCTGCCTAGTCAGTCATATCCCTTTCGTGACATGATCGTACAAGCGTGTATCATGTATGGTTCTTTACTGACTGATCATACAACTGTTTCAGTAACCCTTTCATTTGAATGAATGTTGAACCGTATATTTTGTAGAGTTATGTATGAAGAAATGTTTTAGTTCTCAGAGAGATGACATACATTAAGGAAATTATAGATAACGTGCTCGAAATAGTCGTAGTGACAAAAAGACTGTTTTTCCATGAAACTGTATTTTTGAATACATTCACTCTTCAATATTATTTCTTGTTTTAAAAATGGGATCAGATTCCGAAACTAAATTCAGACATTTTTCTTGTTCTGAAAAAACATCCAACAAAAAATGTAAATGCTAATCATTTATTAGATAGTTTATTTACAAGAATAATTTTTACTTGGGACATTCTGAAAATGAATGCAATTTCTTTTTTTCATAAATTTACGATCATTTGCTAAACTAATAAAGGGAACTATAAAGAAAACCTTATAATTTAGCATCTCAAGTTTGAATCATTTAATAATTAGCCTATTCCAATAAACGATGAAATGAATAAATAATATAAAAAAAATCAAATAAATAATGTTTATTATGTTTGTTATCAATTTTCAAGAACACGAAAATGAACTTTCATATAATTGCGTTATTTCCAATTTTAATTGTTGTGTTTTCTATAATAGTTATTGCTGAACAGCTAAAGTTGTAAAAAATACAGGTGTGATGAAAAATATCATATTTATGAAACTACAACTTCTTGCGGGTACGTTATCCATGTTTGCGTAAATTTGAAATCAGACCGCTAGTTAAGTGTCATACTTGATACACGTTTGGTCGATTATGTCTCGAAAGAGATATGACATACTGGCAACAGAATATCCCGCCGTTGGTTGCCATTACTTTCTGCAGTTGCCAGCAAAAGCTATAGAACCCTACCTGTCCTTTTATTTAAGCCATAACTGAAGGGAAGAGACGGATTAATACTTTCCCCAAGGTTATTTGCGCGTAAGTGAATACAAGGAATTCAAATGAAATTCAAACTAGGCTCGCCTATTTCTCGTTTCGAGCTGATATCCACTACACCACAACGCATATTAAGAATTTTAAAAAGAAAGGAAAATCAAAATTGCAGCGACGCATTGAACCGATCCATAGAATAAAGTGTTTATTTGATTATTTAATGAAAACGTCATTTGATTTTCTTTGTTCTTATCACTGGCTGTCCCTGCTTCTTTACTGTCTTTGAATTGGCCATACTTCAAGGGTAAACCTACTTTTTCAGATCATTGGTCTTCATACAACTCCACAAGATAACGGCGAATCTAGAAGACGAATCAAAACAAATCTGGAGATTGCTTTGTTTTATTTGTTCTCCTTTATTTAGTTTTATTCATTAATCCTTTCTTTATTTATGCATTGAATATTTTATCGGTCAGCAATTTCACTCATTTGTTCATTTTTTGTTAGGATGTGCGTATGGTGCAAAAACATAAATCGGAAAATCTGAGTTCGAATTAGGGACGTGTTCTTTATATTTAATTACGCATATATATATTTGAAAACGCATGAATTGATCTTCCATTCTATTTTAAATAATTGTCCTTCTGAAAAAAAAATTAATAATGCAAAATGAAAGTCGGTTCTCTGTGTAGGATCCGGAAGTTTTTTCTCGCCTGCGTCTATCCTGCGTATCTATAAATCTACTATCCACCTGCGTTCTGAATACTGTTGCCACATCTGGTTGGGTGCCTCTAGCTATTCTCCTCGGGGTTCTTGACAAAATACAACGAAGAATCTGTAATGTGATCGCTGCAGCCACTCTCTCATCAGCGTGATGTGGCTTTCCTGTGCCTCTTCTATAAATACTTTCACGGCTTCTACTCCGTGGACCTTAGATCACTGGTGCCACCTAGGTATGAATTTGCGCGAGATATTGAATAGCAAATAGGTCCCACTCTTTTACAGTGAAACAGAAAAATGTAACCGCAATTTCTACTCTAACAGCTTCTTTTCTTGCACTTTCCGCATGTGGAATTCGCTTCCATATACTGGATTCCCCGACAGCTACAATCTCCATGAATTTAAATGTAAGGTCAATAGACATCTATCACACTAATTCACATCCATTTCCTCAAACACACTTACTATTTAACCAACCCCCATCCTCGGTATCCTCATCCGTCTACCACATTTCTTCCGACATTTTCTATAACTAACCAATCCTTCTCATCACTTTTCCCTATGAAACCCCCTGCGCAATAGTGGCAGTGGAATGCCTTGCTTGGGGTGAAATTATAAAAAATATATATATTTGGTATAATGGTTAGGTCTTGAAGGCTGTCACAATGCGTTTAGTAAAATAAAGGAAGAAAAAGAATATGTTGGGTATTACCTATTTATTATACATTAATATTTCGAGATCAAAATCTCATCTTCAGAATGGCAGAGGAGCGTGTGTCTGTCCGAGTGAGTCAGTGCCTTTTACGGAAAATATTTGCTCTTTTGTATTTAAATAACCAATAAAGGGTTGATAAGCCGTTAAAAATCAACAATATAATTTTCATTTTTTCTTCTCATTGAAAATCTCTTTAATGCTTTCTCTTGTCATATTCAGTTTCTTCATTTATATATCTTCCAAGTTCTCTATGTCACTTAATATAACTCTTGGTACTTGTGCTTCTGAATCGAGAAGCTGGGGAGCCGAGTTCGAATTCCAGTTGAATCCATTGTATTCACTTACGTGCAAATACCCTTGGGAAAGGTATTAATCCGTCTCTTCTTTCCAGTTATGGGTTAAATAGCAGGACAGATTGGGTTCTATAGCTTTGGTCGGAAACCAGTCTACCGCAGAAAGCAATGGCAACCTACTACGGGATCATCTTCCGCCCAGTCAGTCATGTCTCTTTCGAGATATGATCGCCCTAGCGTGTATCACGTATGGAACTTCACTGACTGACTGACTCCAGCACCATCTATACTTATTTTCCTCTGCGCCAAAATGAGACGTGATAGTTAAACAAAACAAAAAAAATCGTACAATCACAAAAGAAAAAAACATAAAAGGCAAATCGCTTGTTCTAAAGGAAAGGGAATTAATTACGATGCTTCAGGAACATTCTTTACTCGCAACAAAATAACGATAAAAAAAATTAAAAACCTTAATGAAAAAGACAATTCGATCGTTGTGACACAATATAAAGAAAGATAAATAATGAAAGATAGCCTAGAAGATCTGCGAATGACATTCAGATAAATTGGAAAATATAAAAATAATTAAAAAAAAGAAATTAACGTGAGGATATATATTGAAAGAGAGACAAAAAAAGAGAGTGAGATGAGAAATAATAAAAAGAGATAAAGATAGATTTAAAGAAGAACGGCAAAAAAGAGAAAAGGAAATTGAAAAAAAGGAAAGAAAAAATTAATGAAGACCCAATGAAATAGACTGACAGATTTTTTGAAAGCATCTCAATAAGAAAAAAGAAAGAAAGAACAAAGAAAGAAAGAAATAAGAAAGAAAGAAAAAGAAACAAAGTAAAGGAAGAAATAAAGAAAATGAACCACAGTTAGGGAAGAAAATAAGAAAAAGAAACAACATGAGGGAAGAAAAAGAAATAAGAAAAAAGAAAGAAAGAAACTAAAGGAAGGAAAAAGAAAGAAAATAAGTAGAAGAATGCATAAAGAAAGAAAAAGAAAGGGAGAAAGATTGAATATGGCAGGACGAAATATGTCAACATGGCGCTAATTGTTTATAAACAAAAATAGCGAATAAATTGAGAAATATTTAGAGAAAATAAAATTTCTGACAACAGACAAGAAAAGTTTATAAAATAGGAAATAATTTAGTAAGGGGAAATGATGCTTAAATAAAAGACATTAATGAATAAATTACTTTGGCGAAAAAGTCCAACAATAAGTATTTGAAACTGGATCAATAAGTCTGTAGCCCAAGGCACCTATATGATTTTTATATATGATTTACACTGAGTAATATGCTCAAGAAACAGTGCCTTAGGTATATCGCACAGAAAAAAAGCATTACCAATAAAAAATGATGCTTGATTTAAAAATAATACATTTTTCTTCATTAGTAGACGATATTGTTGATACAGCTATGGACATAATACGATTTATATAATGCAAACCACGAGAGTCACTCAAGGTAGACGTTTACGGAAATTTTTATGGATGTAAGAGTTGGAGATTACAATATACAGGCTTGATAATGGCTGATAAGAAAGTTCAAGTGGTTTATATTATATTAAAACGTGAAGCATCCTCTAGGGAGCTGTTACAAAATAGCTGATTTTGTAAAGAAAGTGTTACCAGTAAAATAAGAAGGGAATGAACATGCTTCCCTTGTGTAAATATTTATTTTTCATAAGAGCTCTGTTATTATACATCGAGCACAAGTTTTTAGCACCAGCACTCAATCCACTGGATGTGCGTCATGGTGCAGTGGATATCGACCCGGAAGGAGAGATCGGTGTGCCGAGTTCGAGTTTCAGTCGAATTCCTTGCATTCACTTACGCGCAAATAACTATGGGAAAGGTATTACTATGTCTCTCCCCTCCAGTTATGGTTTAAATACCAGGACAGATTGAGTTCTATAGCCTTGGCTGACAACCAGCCTACCGCAATGGCAACCTACTGCGGAATAATCTTCTGACCAGTCAGTCATATCTCTTTCGTGACATGATCGCCCAGTCGTGTATCACGTATGGCACTTCACTGACTGACTGAATATAATAGATGAGAACAATTAAAAATTCTAGGCTTTATGGGGGAATAGTTTTCTTTTGTTATGTAATAATTACTATTTATTAATATAACCACCTCATCTAAGTACCGCAGAAAGCACTTGCAACCTACTGCAGGATAATCTTCTGCCAAGTCAGTCATGTCTCTTTTGAGACATGATCGCCCAAGCGTATATCATGTATGGCATTTAACTGACTGACTCAATGTGCGATAATGCGTATGTGTGCTTGCGTGCGTGTATCTGCGTGGGCGTATTTTTAAAGACGAACGAAATATATTTATTAAAAATTTATTTTCTCTTTTACTATATCTGATATATTGTGCATATTTAAATATACTTTTCGATGTCTGTGTACTTTTGGCTTTAATTATTAAACATGAAGGATATTGTTTGTATACAGTATGTTTGTTTCTAGATTTTATGACATTTTCTCAATGTTAGATTGTTTACACATCCAGTAGACAACAGGAAAGTAGCCTTAAATATTTGATTAGCTTTATAGTCAAAAGAATAAAGAAAAACGGATAAAAATTAATATGCATGGAGGAAATATGGAAAACCTCAGAAACGTGAATTGTTTAATAAACAAAAAATGTTTAAATTCGTTGGAACTGTCGATACATTCATTTTGAAAAACGTTAAAAAGAAATATATACTCCGAAAGCTTTTGAAAAAAACTAAAGCCTAGTTTGAAAATCACATCGTGTGAAACAGGCCAAATAATTAAATATGCTAAAAATACGTACATGGAAATTTTTCTGACGAATTTTTCTCTAAATTATATAGAATCATAACCATTGTAAACATACATTATCCATTCATCTTCAAAAGTTGTCATTTATTCTTCACACTCCACAGACATATTGTACATAAAGAAACTAGTTAAGACTTCATAGAGAATCCGAAGTATTGTAGCCGCTGTAGTAAGAAAGAAACTTGTTTTGGTTCAAGGATAATAACAGTTTGGTCGGTTCCATTTTTGTTGCTAGTTAAGTTTAAGATATGAAGGACAACCTTCCCCATCCGTCCTTTTAATATGATGCAATATTTTTTATGCTTTAAAAATAATATCACTTCCTCTATGGTACCTAGAATTTATGAATGTAAGCTGAATAGTTGTTATTTGGCAAAGTTTCTACGTTTTACATTTGAAATACCTATATATAACATTATGCACTATACTAAAAGTTTCTTCTCTGTTGTTTCTTGTCATGTTTGCTTTCAAAGATTTAAATGTCTCTCGTTAACTGACTTCATAATCCTTTTTCTTTTCTTATAATATCTCCTTAATAATGTATTCTTGTCACATACTCTCTACCCCAAGTCACTCTTAGAAACACACAGTTTTATTGCATTCTTGGGGTAAAAGGCTTAAAAAATGTGAATTAATCAATATATCTTTCGTTTATGGTAACAAGATTTTATGACTTTAAGTGCAGTACTAGGTTTTCGACAAGGTTTCATTATTTTACATTTTAAAGTGTATATATAACCATAAGTTCTATAATAACAATTTTTCATCTTATTTCTAAACTAATTTTGATTCAAAAAATGAAATATATTTCAGTCTGTCTTCATAATTCTTGTTCCTATTATTCCTTGTCGGTCTTCATATAACCTGTTCGTTTAATCCCTGTCATCATAATTCTTGTTCATTTATTTTATATCTGTCTTCATAGGTCTTGTTCTTTTATTCCTTGTCGGTCTTCATATAACCTGTTCGTTTAATCCCTGTCATCATAATTCTTGTTCATTTATTTTATATCTGTCTTCATAGGTCTTGTTCTTTTATTCGTTGTCGGTCTTCATAATTCCTATCATTTATTTCTTATCTGTCTTCCTAATTCTTGTTATTTTATTTGTCGGTCTTTATAATTCTTGTTCATTCATGTCTGACTTCAGAATTCTTGTTTTTTCGTTGTCGGTCTTCATAATTCTTCTTCTTTCATTCGTTGTCTGACTTCATAATTGTTGTTTTTTTCATCGTTGTATGACTTCATAATTCTTATTCTTTTATTTCTTGACTTTGTCATGATTCGTTTTTCATTGTATTTCTTCCTAATTCTTGTTCTTTTATTTCTTTGCCGGTCTTCATAATTTCTGTTCATTTAATCCTAGTCTGATTTCATAATTCCTATCATTTATTTCTTATCTAGTCTTCATAATTCTTGTTATTTTATTTGTTGTCGGTCTTCATAACTCTTGTTCATTCATTGGTTGTCTGACTTCAGAAATCTTGTTCTTTTTCGTTGTCGTTCTTCATAATTCTTGTTCTTTCTTTCATTGTCTGACTTCATAAGTCTTTTTTCTTTTATTCGTTGTCTGACTTCATAATTATTGTTCATTTATTTCTTATCTGTTTTCATAATTCTTGTTATTTTATTTGTTGTCGGTCTTCATAACTCTTGTTCATTCATTGGTTGTCTGACTTCAGAAATCTTGTTCTTTTCGTTGTCGTTCTTCATAATTCTTGTTCTTTCTTTCATTGTCTGACTTCATAAGTCTTTTTTCTTTTATTCGTTGTCTGACTTCATAATTATTGTTCATTTATTTCTTATCTGTTTTCATAATTCTTGTTATTTTATTTGTTGTCGGTCTTCATAACTCTTGTTCATTCATTGGTTGTCTGGCTTCAGATTTCTTGTTTTGTTTTTTTTCGTTGTCGATCTTCATAGTTCTTCTTATTTTATTCGTTGTCTGACTTCATAATTCTTGTTTTTTTTTTCGTTATCTGACTTCATAATTCTTCTTTGTTTTATTCCTTGTCTGTCTTCATGATTCTTGTTCTTTTATTCGTTGTCCGACTTTATAATCCTTGTTGATTTATTCCTTGTCTGTTTTCATAATTCTTGTTATTTTATTCGTTATCGGTCTTCATAATTTTGCAAATATTTGTTTAACTAATTCTAATACTGAGGATTGATGTTACATATTCTGATCATTGAGGATTGATCTTACATATTCTTCACTACATTAAATTTTGATTGTATCTAAGATATACTATTTATGAATTTTCAGTATGAGGGAAACTTGGAATATTAAACCGAAACAAATAAGAAATATATGTATTTAAGCTGCGGAATACAAAGCATAGTCCCACCTTATTACTGCTGAGTTATTTGGTGATATAGTGATTGTGAGTTCAATCACCGGTTTGGGCAGTGTGTACTTGAACTCAGTGGAAATGAAGATCGATAACTCCGCATTACTACAAATAGGAACAAGACAGATATACTAAAGCATGTGCAGTAAAACGAGAATGGTCTACCCTCGTAGATTAAATAAATGGTCAGATTCAGAATTCAATGTATCGATATAAATCTGTGGAAGTCCGGAGAGCACAACGGCCAAAACCTTGTGATATTAACAAAAAAGATGAGAACTAACCCAAATATAAATAGTGTGAAGGAGTGCTTCGGGAATCTGATACTCAGGAATCAGATAGAGGGAACGAGATATATTAAAATTAAGGTGTAATATACTTGACAGGTCTGAACAAATGGATGGCAGAGTGGGTTTTGTGTGGGGTAACTAGAGAAACCGTGATAAAACCCACCAGAGATAGAGAGACGCGGATAACCATGACCGCCTACGTACTGAAGTGACATGGCACATAGAAGACATAATGATCATTTATCTCCGAAATTAAGACATAAACAGTGGAAAGAGAGAGACGGATACCGAGCGAGACGTACTTGAAAGGCTTGAGCAAATGGATGACGGAGCGGGGTTTGGAAGAAATACCAAGAGAAAAATATTAAGTGCATCAATTGACAGGGGCAAGTGGAAGTCCGTGATCAGTGTTGATAAAATCAAAGTGATTAAGAACATTTGTCAAAAAATGAAAAGTCCTTTAGATATTTTGAAGAAATCTTATTGCTTAGATGTGTTGATTCAAAACGATAAAACACAGATGTTAAATGTTCAATGAACTATTTAATTCTAAACAAACAAAAAAAATAGACATGGAAAATAAACCCGAGATTATAATAAGGGGACGAATTAAGAAATCAACAAAACTTTAATCCACTTCTGTTTACCACCAGAGTTTTAGAACACAAATCATTCCAATGTCACTGATGGTCAGCTGCTCCCCAGAGCGATTCGCATGCAAATGGCCAATACTTTTAAACTAACACTATTCCCTAACATATACACAAATGTCTGTTATCAAAACTGCAGCCAGGGAAAAATTGATAGTTGTCAATTCTTTACAACACACTTTCTGGTACAAAACTAAGAATATTAATTCGAAATTATATTTATTTTTATTTAAATTTGTCACCATCATTTTTATTATAACATGAATCTCTACTGTTACAATTATTCTATTTTCTGTGTCCTATAATCCCATGAGTGATCACGGTTTGTTACAACATTTTTGTCCTTTGTTGCCCTTAGTGAATGCTGTATTTTGCTGTATTCCCTGATTCATATTCTACCAAAGATAAGCCAGGTAGAAAAAGATATTTATCTTCGTGCCACCAACATATCTCTGAAACTTTGTTGTTACTCACGTGTTTATGTAATGTTATTTTCAGCATGCTTCTGTAGAAGTGTATTTTTATTTCTTCAAATCACATTTTTTTCTGTGGGGAAATTGTCAAGCATCCACTACCATATAGAAGTATCGATATAATATAGCAATTCAGTATTCTTTTCTTTGTTTTTAACAACATTTTCTTGTTTTCTAATACTTTTAGTTTTCGAAGGAATTGTTGGGTCTCCTAATACAACTTCGAATTTCAGCAGCGTATTTTCCATCTTCCGTTCAAAACATTTTTTTTGTTTCAATTTTTATTAATTGTTTTGTACTTTTACAGTTAATGTTTAATCCATTCTTCTTGCCCTATCCCCAAATAGAACATTGGTCATGAATAGGGTCAGGTTTCCATTGTGTTGTTTACATTATACCGTTCATGGGCTTTATTATACATGAAGTGTTGTTATTATTAGAAAATAAAACTGACTCTGAGGGCGCTGACATAATTATTGAACAACCTCAATAATACGACGTTAAAAGCGAGGATTTAATTTCCAGGGAGACGAGTTTTCAATTGCAGCCGCTGACGAGTGTAATTATCAAGAGACAAAATGAAATGGATTCAGATGGAACTGAAGAGACCGCAGATGTATTCGTAAGTAGCGCTTTTTTTTTGTTTAGATTGAGCCTCTCACCAGAAGCTTATGCAGGATTCAGATTTCAAAGTGTCAGATGATGCAATTATTTCTCCTCTGTCCGCAAAATATAACAATGTTACTGCAAATGAAACGAACAGTACCTGAAATAGAGGAAGAACTAAAAAAGCACCAACGAAACACTATGCAAAAAGACATACATATCTGTTCAAAGGGCAAAAGTAATAATTGTTCCTTGAAGCCAGTTATAGAGACTTCATCTTTAATCTTTAATCTTTTTTGGGGTCATGAAAAAGCAATTCTTCAAAAAGTTCATTTCATCCACGATGAGAAGCTAATATGACATATTTAATTGTACATGAAGTGGTGAAGACATTTCTTACCGCTTAGACACCTCTATCTGGCGTAATTGTTAGAACGGTTGTCTCAAAAGAATCATTACGTTTGAGTACTGAGTTCGATTTTGACTGAGTTCTTCATATATCCAGCGTTGTGTCACATCTAAGCTGCGCTTAGAAAGTTACTATTCCTTGACACGCTTCTCTAGACACAGTGGCAAGGAACGAATATATATGTCTTCATATGAGGATAAGGAAGATTACAGTACAGATTGGAGTGTTTTTAAATAATTAATGCATTGTTTCACTGTCAGTGAAAACACACGACGCGAGGGCGCTAAGAAAATGACAATTTTCTTAATTTTAATATTCACCAAATCTAAGCCACTCACAGTAGAGGGTTAATGTGTGATGTTAAATCGGTGAAAGAAAGAAAAATACACGAAGTTCTTGTAGCTAAGTCGGAAAGATAGACTTGAAAAGACCAACATTTTAGTGATTCTAAAAACATCCATCCGGAAGTTTGTTTTACAAAACAGCAGTGAGAGACCAGCTAGTGTCTCGGTGTAATATAACAATCTGACCCCACCCGAGGAAGTGATGCAAGCGGGGGCGTTTTCGGTCGTTGAAAGGAACGGATGTTTGTTTGACCTTATTTCCGGCAGTAGCGGAAATGGCTACAAGAGGCAAACAGAACAGGTGTCTCTGAGAATTACGTGGGTGTGCGTGGGCGAGGCAAAGCCGGAAGTCCCGGTTTGGAGATTATAAAAAGACCTCGGCGCACGGATTTCACGAGACAGTCCAGGGAGACAGTCCAGGGAGACAGTCCGGACAGACAGACCAGAGTAGCAGGAGAGAGAGAGACACAGATCCGACGACACTCCCCCGTCAACCCCTTAGAAGCGCGCTCTCTCACTCTCTGTTCCCTGTGCTACACGGTTCATCGTCATTAATAAAAATATCATACATATTTTTATATATATGCGTGTTTGTCTGTTTATTGATATACAACATCGGGTCATTTCACCTGTTGAAAAGAGGTTATAGAGAAGTAATCACAAACTAGGTCATTTAGACACACTTAAACTCTGTCAATACAGGCAGAAATACTCTCTTTTAAACACTGATTATAGCATAAGGGGATTAATGTTTACTGGAGCGATTCAATAGACTAACAATTTATCCAGCATCTTCAACAATATATCGGGTATATAAAAGTAAGCTGGACTTTAAATTTATATATGTCATCCTATAAAGCAGCGAACCTAGTCAAAGCTGAAGAAAAAACTTGAAGCAACTGATATGTGGTTTAATAGAGAAATGCTAGGGATGCCAAGTACGTTACCAACGACATGATTTTTAAGGAGGGAAGAAACGAAAAGGAAACTTATACATAACATAAGTGACATGACAGTTGAAGTTCCTGGGACACGGAAAACGAAGAGTGACTTGGAGAATCTAATACTCATGATACGGATAGAGGGTCGTGTAAAATTGTTAGCTTAAAGCAAATGAATGAGAAAGAAAAAGAAATGTCAACCTACTGCGAGGAAATCTGTCTAGTCAGTCATGGATCAAAAGATACATGAACGCCCAAACGTATTTCACGTTTGTCACTTAATTAACTGACTGACCAAGATAAAAATTAACAGCTAAAAGAAATATGGTGATGTGGAGGGCTACCTTTGCCTATGTCCTTAAGGGATAGACACATGAAAGAAGACAGAAGAAGAGTTCCACTAGAGATTAAATGACAAGTTGGGAAGCTCATGAGATTTAGCTGGAAAGATTGAGGTTGAACTTAGACTTGAAGAAGTAAATATTGTCGTGATTCTGAAACAATCGTCAGGGAATCTGTTCTATAAGGCAGCAATTCTTGGAAACATGCTGTCCAAATAAAACTATTATTTTTACAATTGGAATACAAAGACAATAAGGATGATTCAGAGTTGTGTACGCGACATGACGACTCCAAGTTGTAAAGGTGAAAGATGTTGAAATAAACAAATTTAACTTGTCCTATCACATGGAAATAGAGCAGCTAAAGACACAAAATATTTCATCAGTTGAAAATGTAAATATATAATTCCTCACACACAACTGTAGATATATAATTCCTCACAGACAAGCCTGCGTAAACACATTCAAACTCTATCAAAATAGGGCTGTGATGACTGGGTAGCTCAAGCCCAGCTATGGCAGCAGTATTTTATTTTTGCTTTGATCGGTAATTATAGATTATAGCAGGGGGGTGTCAAATATTTACTGAATCAATTTAATGGGCCAACAATTTTTACTGCATCTTTAGCAATACATCCAGGTGAGGTTTAGAGAAATCTATAGTCCCATTAGACATTTAACACCAGAATCCTATCCATCATAAGAGGTGAAAGGTCAGTGGGTGCTTGCTGGTTGCGGAATGGTACCAGTTTTGTTTTGGACATATTGAAATGCTGATATATTTTATTGTGAAGATTCTGACCTCTTTGAAAGCTATCTTAACATAAATTTTCAATATCGTCGAATTGTTGTCACCTCAACTGCAATAAGTACATACGTTTTAGACCCTAATCGTTGCAATGATGATATACACTACTCCATGTCAATTACTGTCGATGAGCCTATATCTAGTTTGAACGAGGGCCTTCTTCTGGTTTTTGTGGTCTTCTTGGTTGAGACGCTTATATATCTTTCCATTATCCGTTTGTCCTGTTTAAACACACACCTGCATTTATCCTATTTTAAATGCGTAGGCAGCCATTGACATTCTGTGAGTTTCAAATCTGCACCCTGTTAACAGGATAACACCACCCATAACAAGAACCTGCTGTACTTGAACATTCTTATAGTCTCTTCTGGCACTGAATGCAAAGTCTACTTGATTATCTCTTAGAATAGGACTAGTAGATATAAGAATCGACGCTGATCAAATTGATTTAAAAAAAACTTATTCTTTGGTGTCCCTGGTATATATTTAGAGATTCTTAGTGAAATTCACAGAAGAATATGCAATGTTATTAGCCTGACCTGGCATCTCAACTTCGGTCACTTTTCCACCTCTGCAATGTAATTTCATTGTGCCTTTTCTATAAATTATTTACGCGGAATTGTTCCTATGAAATATCCTCTATGATACATAGTCTTTATGATATTAAGTGTAGTACTAGATTGGCAAGAAGACCTCATCAAGGTAAACACCTGTCATCAGTTCTCCGTTGAATTGGCTATATGTAATCTTGTTCTATGCTAATAGTTTCTTCTCTCGGTTATGGAAATTCATTTCGGCTTTTTGCTTTCTAGAAAATTGTAATCATCAAATATTAAAATGCATTCGCTATCTAATGTCTGCTTGGTCATTGTTCGTTTATTTTCCTCGTTTCTCCTTGATGGCGTTATTTCGCTTTTCCATTCACACTCAGTGACCTCTTATGTCTTAATGTTCTTTCTGTCTTGATTGAAAGGAAATGATTAAAAAATGCAAAAGTATAACAATAGTTTCTTATGTCCTTGACTTGAATCACATCGTACAGTAATTCGAACATTAATGTGCAGGCTACGAACATCTCTGGATTAAGTTGTCAATTATTATTCCTGTTATGATGAAAGAAGACGACAAACTCAACACACACGTGCTTTGTGATGGATGGTGGCTTGTTGCAGAACTAAAAAGCAGACTATTGCTCTATTATCAAAGTTATGAAGCAGTCTAACAGCCTAAAAATGGTGAATGAGTTCAAATTGAATAACATGTATATCATTAGATGAATGGTTGAATTAATACAAGTTATCACCGATTTGTCATGTTTTTTAGGCTGAACCATATTTAGAATTGTGAGAACAATTATTTTTTGCGAGTGAGTATTGTCTATATTAACCCTACTCCCCTTCTGGAGCGAGATGTGACACAAGGTCTTTTTTAACGTGAGGAGACCCACCGCGTACGAACTAGCGAAGGAACAGAAATTTCCCAGTCCCTACAACCGCCGGTTACTCTAGCCACTTTGACGAGCACCTGGTCCAGCCCTCTGGTGCAATGGGGTGGCACGGCCGCAGGACAGTGTTTCCCGGGTCCGGGCATCCAGTCAGTGTAATTTTTTTCAGATGCACCTCTGTCCTCGCAGACGGAGCTACTGTCTCTTCGTGGACAGAGACGCAAATGTGAGATGATTTTTGGTCCCCAACCGTCACAAAATATGCCAGGTGAGTATTGTATAAACATTTTCTGATTAAACATTTTTTATTTTTAGATAAAGTCCTACTATTTACTGCATATGTTGGATAAATATAACGAAGCCTATTATATATATATATATATATATGTGTGTGTGTGTGTGTGTGTGTGTGTGTGTGTGTGTGTATTAATACACGTTTCATTGAATAATATAGAAAGTTCTGTCTATTTATTTTGTGTAAGATCCTTTCGTATGATCTGATTAGCTTGATAGTGTTGTCATGGAAAGACGACAAGAAATCGCAATAATTGTTGATTTTTTTATCAGGTCTGAGCTTTCGGCTCACATAAGCCATTATCAAAGGATGAACATTTAATATTCAGTGAACATAGAACATTTAAATTATTGACAGAGTGGAGTATAACAGAGAAAATAGGTCCATTTTTGTGTCGCACGTGGCTGCAGGCCGAGAAGCAATGGTGGTAGTGGGTCTTTGGTCAATTGAGAGTATAGGGGATTGGTCTGGGAACTGCTGCTACTATGGTGTAGGGGGTAAGTATAATAACTATTAACTCTCCCGTCGATTATAGGCATTGAAGTATGTTAGTGGAGGTGTCGAAATTTATTTTATTTAGGTTAGGTTTAAACTGTTTGATGTAGATAGCTTCTAGAATTTTAAGTTTCCGTTTATTATTTTCTTGTCTAAGTATATACGTATTTCAACAAGTGTTTTCCTAAGAAGTGTGTGCTGATACCCGTGGTGATTTAAATGTCGGAATATGTTAGAATTTTCATTTAAGTGGAATGTAAGCCTCCGCAAAAGCGAGTTAGTAGTATGTCCAATGTAGGTATTATTTAGTTTGTTAGAGATACATTCTCGAAAGGGGCATTTGAATTTATACACTGCATTGTTTTTTTGCAAATCGCTAACGGTGGGGAAGTAGTCGTTGTGGAGGATTGAGTTGGATGTTGTGGATTTAGCACAACAATTATTGCGATTTCTTGTCGTCTTTCCATGACAACACTATCAAGCTAATCAGATCATACGAAAGGATCTTACACAAAATAAATAGACAGAACTTGTCTAAATTATTCAATGAAACCTGTATTAATGAAAAAATTCTGCCAAAATACACAATATATATATATATATATATATATATATATATATATATTGTGTATGTTTAGCTAGAAATTTTATTATAAAAGTATATTTATATACTTCCATAGTGTTTTTGCCTCAATTTGGGGTATAACACTTTGCCCATAAGAGGGTCTCTAACAGGTACTAATACCTCGAGTCAGGGTAAACCTAGGAACAACAGCAATTAAGAGGTAGTTCTTCGCTTTTCGAAAACTCACAATCAGAAGCTGCCGGATGCAGTTTATCCTCATACTCAGGACAGTGTATTTTTGTGTCTTGGTTTATATTCTATATTTTTTAAGAATAAATTTCATTTTTTCAAGATTGATGTTATCGTAACCACTGTTAAAAAATGGAAAAGTGTAAATGATTTCTACTCATGGTCCTGCGTTTTGGGCATTTTTATGATGCTATTGCGATGAGTAATTTCAAAGTTTGAAGCAAAATTTGATCAACACGTGTTTATTGTAGGCAATTAACGATGATACTGTCTAAAATGAAGAAGAAAATGGACATTGATGGGTTAGGATAAAAGAAAGAAACATTAAATACAAAAGGAACTTAAGTTTGAGATAATAGAGAAAAAAATAATGACTTTGAAAGAAAGAAAGAAAGAAAGAAAGAAAGAAAGAAAGAAAGAAAAGATAAATCAAAGAAAGAAGAAAATAATTAAAAAATAAAATTAGGATGTAAGAAAAAATGAAAAAGTAAAAATGAAAAAGGGATGAAAAATCATGAATGAATTAAGATGTCAGGAAACAATGTGATTAATGGAAAACATAATGATTAAAAGGGCAGAAGAAAGAGAGACAAAAACGATAAAATTATATAAAAATTTTTAAATAATTATATTTAGAAAAATATCTTTGGGAACAAAGATGTAAGAATAACGAAACATAAAATAAAGATAAAATAAACGAACACCTTGAAAATAATGAAAGAAAGAATAGATTAAAAACACTTTCAAATTTCGATAAAGAAAGTCAACAAATAATTAAAAAGAAGGAAAGAAATAAAATTATAGAATAGACAAAAAAAATCTCATAAAAAAGAAAGTAATCGGATATGAAAAGAATAAAAGAAAACAACAGAGAAACTACTGAACAAGCGAAAGAATGAAAATAGAATAAAAATTGCGATAATATAACAAAAACAACTCTACGAATAAAACAGAATTAAAAAAACGAAATCCCATTAAAGAAATATCAGGATTGACTTAATTATTTTCTTGATTCCTCAAAATCGGAAAATAATTCAGATAATAAGAAAGAAATGAAGAATCAAAGAAGTAGCATGATGAAGAAATTTAAAGAACAGAAGAAAAAATACTTAATGAAGAACCGGAAAACAAGTAGACATCAAAGAAAGCAGAGGCAAAATAAAAAGCGAAACTCTAAAATAAGAAAAAATATGCAAAGAACAAAAATCGATCCAAGAATAAAAATAGATTGTTAAAGAAGGAAAAAGGAAAAATGACATTGAATGCCTAAAGACGAAATGATTAATAAAAACGCATATAAAGAAAGAAAAAAATGAAGAGCTATGAAGCGGGAAGAGGTTGGAAATAAAGAATGAGAAAATAGAGAAAATAAAAGAAAGAGAAATAAGTTATAAATGAATGGTTGGCTGAATGTCTGATCACTGTGGCGGTTCTATTCGATTGCTGGTGGCCATTCCTTTATATTTCTTTGATTGATGCACGTGTGGCGCGAATACATCTTCAGGTAAAAGCCATCGTCTCCTGCTTGACATCTCTACAAACAAGAATCTTTTGAACGAAGTGCTGAATAAATATCTTTCGGTAGAGGATCAAACACAATTTACGTCCATCTTTCCTAATAAAAAATAAAGCGTTTTTATTATTTTTTTTAAAGACCTGGTTTTTAGGATCTCAGAAGTAGATCATCCTATCTGCTTTCCTCTCATTCAGTAATACTTGCAAGATTTACAACTAAAGATACTCAAATAAACAATTTAAAATGTCAATTTATTGTTTTGGGTGTTGCCGTCAAATACTGAATACCGAGCTATATCGTTATCGATAGTAATGGAAAATTTGATGAAGCAGCAAAAGTTCTATTAAATAAGAGATTCTCAATATAAAATATACGTACAATTGACCACCATCAGCAAGTTTATGACGAACAGCTAACAACAGTTGTGGAACAGCTGTAAGGATAACAAATTTCACAACATTAAGCCTAAATTTGGGGAACTACACATGGGCTAATAATAAATGAGCAATGGTTTTTTGGTCCAAGTCAGAATTCGTGTAGGATAATACAGATTAATCCCAATGACACCTACTCAAAAAATAAAGAATAATCGTTACATAAAGAACACTTCTGGATTGATCTTGTAGTGATTTTCCGTAAGGAAATACGACAAAAAAGGCCTAAACCAATAGATTGAAAATACAGAAAGACATTAATTGTGCACTTCGTTAAGCAAATTTTCAGCTACTGGAGAATATAGTGTCTAATCTTTGTGAATAAAGTATACACTATATTCTCCCCAAACAAAAACAATGTATTTTTCTTATAAACTTAAAAATATCTAAAATATAACCTGCACATAGTCGATAAAACTCAAAACATAACAATCAATGAATCATGTATAAATGAATTTTCAATGAACCATTATGAACAATATTTAATTATGTCTTTGATGAATAAATAATAATCTAAAATTATTTTCGGCTTTTTAAGTACAAATTAAGGGACGTGTGACAATAAATTTTCTTCTCAACAGACTTATTCAACCTACACAGTAAGACAATTCTGAGAAAACTAGAAGCCCTAGCAGGATTCAATATTGGCGGCCACAATCTTCACAAGATAAGATATGCAAATGATGGTCAACTGAAAAAAGAATTTACTAAAAACGTATGAGAAGAAAAGACTAAAACTTCAACTGCAAGTAGACAGAATGCATGGTATGTAAAAAAAAGCATAAGACCAAAATGCTAATTACAAATCTGAGATATCAAAATAAGACAATTAAAATATATGCATAATTATAAATATGTGCGGGGAGGGTTTTAATATAAGATTAAAATAGCGATACTTAAATCCGAATACACATTGATGCTTTCTATAATCTAAGAAGTGTATTAATAAACAGGAAAATAGAATTAGACAAAAAAAAGTACTAACATGTTATGTGATATATGCCCGTATACTAGGGTGTCGAGTTTTAATTCCAGTTGAATTCCCTGCATTCACTTACGCACAAATATCCTTGCAAAAGGCATTAATCCGTCTCTAGTTATAGGTTAAATAACAGGACGGTTGACTTGGCTGGCAAACAGTCTACCACAGAAAGCAATGGCAACCTTCTGCCTAATCAGTCATGTCACATTCAAGACATGATCGCCCAAATCGTGTATCACGTATGGCATTTAACAGACGGACTGATATTAGCGATGAAAGCTGGACAATCTCCTAAAAATTAAAGAGTCTTGAAGCAAGGGAAATATTGCTCTACAGAAAGATGATGGGGATACCATCGACGAAATATGTGAGCCACGACGAAATTTTCCAGAAAATGGCAGCAAAAAATGACACTTATTTTTAACATCAGGGAGAAACAGCTGTAGTTTCTGGGACACATAATGAGGAAAAAGTGATTGGAAAATCCGATAACCACAGGAAAAATTGAAGAAGACACACAGAGGAAATCTACACAATACATACTTATTGAGCTTGACTAAATAGATGATTTAACATGGTTTAGGAGAATTAAAAATACAAAATTTATAAAGAGCTACAAAAGACACGTAAGTGTGAAAAGCCTATGGTTCGAGGGGACACCACATGAAGAAAAATGAATAAAACATGAGAGTTTGTTCTTCCACATTAAGAAAGATTTATTCTCAGATTTCCCACAGCTGTTTAAGTTATTCTGAAATGTTACATTATCCTCGACGATCTTATTAATTTTCACTTACATAGACGTCAATATGATTTTACTATTAAGTATCAACTGTACATACTTCCGGAAATAATCTGGCTAAAGGGCTGTAGTAAAATGGCAATGATGGAGGAAATGGACAATATGCACGAAAGAAGAAGTGGTAGAATTGGGGATTATTAGAATAAGGTGAACAGAAAAAGAATTGACGAATACATAAAGAAAAAGAATTTAATCACGTTAATTCGTGAATAAGTTAAATTGTTTACGAAAACATCTAAAAAGGAAGAATTGTTGCGCAGTAAGAATTCTCGTTAGAAAGCTGGGTTTAACTTTCTGCTTACAGTTAGAAAACGGAGGTAAGGAGCGCAGGTCATTTCACTGGGTAAATCATGACGTGATCTAGACACTAAATGTCTGAACTGGTGAATCTAAAGAATTAAATTAAACATGGATATAAAGCCCGAGTGGCGACAGGCTTGTAACTTTGTATCAATGCCCACTATGCCAAGTGGCTGAAAAACTCTGTCACAGATCTGACTAGTATCCGTACCTCGAACTTTGCAATCACTCAGTCGTTCACGCAAGCGGGTGTATTTCTCCACGCGTTTCCCCAGTACTTCTGAAGAAAACGCTTCCCTACGGGATCTCTGCTTCAGTTCTGTCTTTGATTCCCGCTTTGCCACGCTGTTCTTCCCTCGTGGAAACTCTTATCATGCTGTAGTTTCCATTAATGTCTCTCTCCACAAATTTCGCTGCCAGGAACCAGCAGAATTACTGCTATCAAAGAGCGGACTCGGAATCTTTCCGCGATTTCCTTTGTAAACCTCTTTGGAACCAAGTGCTTAATCTCGTCGTTAAAGTCACTTTCTATGTGAAAGAAGACATCGAAGCTTTCATCCCACCCAGAAATTTCCACCTTAAAATCGTTCATCTACTTGGTTCTATCTTGCATGCGTGGCCACCATTGACTACAAGTATCACTTCTTTCGGTTTTACCGGAGCGACGCAACTGACTATAATAAACACATTTTTGTCTCTGCTCATAATGAGTGCAGAAGTATCCTACATGATGATAATCTGGTGTTTAATGATAGAACGAAGCAGCGTTTAAGATTCTGCAAGTTTGATTCCAAAGAAGACTAGCGGTTCTGCAAAAGTGTGTTAAAGAACAACAAACCCTGTATTAAGCTTTTATTCAACAAATTTGAAGCCCTCAAATCCACAGCGGACAAGTTTCAGTGCTTTGCTTATAAATCCTCCTCCAACTCTACATCTGACGCGTCTGGAATACTCACACCCGACTTCCCACCTAGAACTCTGGCTCAATTGAATAACGTATACATAACCCATTTTCATATGTTCTAACATAATTTTTAAGCTTGACCCCATAACGAAAGCATGGCTGATGGAATCCCAGTCGTTGTCTTAAAGAAATGTGCCCCTGATCTCTTCCAAGTCCTCTCCACACTCTACAGCTATTACCTCTCTGCTTCTTTCTTTCATACATCTTGGAAGACCTCCGATGTAGTTCCTGTTTTTTAAAATGCTGTAGGACCATCAGATAACTCTAATTATTGTACTATCATCGTCCTACCGATTTTGTCAAAATATTTGACGATATTGACACTGTTGAACGGGTTCAGCATCTTACACCTCATAAACAATTTACTGACAAACAATAGCGACAATCACCGTATAGATATAACAGCCTCTCGATAAAAGCAGTAAAGCTTGAGCAGTTGCCACGGATATTTCCAAAGTGTTTGTCAGTGTTTGGCATGCTGATCCTCTGTGAAAGCTACAGGGCTAAGTCAAATATGGACACTTGTTCAAATTAATCCAGTTTTTACGTAGCAAATAACATAATAAATGTCTTACTGAAGGGACTTGCTTCTAGATCCTATCAAGCAAACACTCTTACGCTTTTCCTGATTATTATCAATGGTGTTTCTGGTGTAATCAATTCTCAAATAGGTATCTGCGCTGACGATAACACAATTTGATTCCATCGCAATAAGAAATCTGCTAAAACTGACAAGATAAACATCGCTGCTGTCCTTGAAATGACCTCCAATCAATGGTAAACTGAGGCAAGAAATGGCTCGTAAATTGTTATGTTTTCAAAACGAAGCTGTTCTCTTTTAACCACCATAGACAGACTTTCCAATCTACCATCATTACAGATCCAGCTAGTCTCCCAGAAAGCAAGAGGCAGCGCCTCATCGGGCTCATTCTCTCAGTCAACTTTGAATCAATAGCTAGAGTTACTGCTGGTAAGGTCTGGTCATTGTGACGGGCCAGGATGTTTCTGTTGTCAGAATTCTTCTTGTACATATAAAAATCTAACATTTGTCTCTGCATCGAATACTGTTGATATATCTAGCTGGTTGCTACTGCTATTCATCTCTGGGTTCTCGACAAAATTTTAAGAAAGATTTGTAATTTTATTGATTACTATTTAGCTGTTCGACTTCAATCACTTTTTCACCGACGTAGGTTCCCTCTTTATTTTCTACAAATATTATCACAAATATTTATTTCATGCGTTTATCCCCCTGTGGCCCACTCTACAGGAATTTATTGAAGGTACCAAACTGACAAATATTCTTTCCTTTTTTACAAAACAGTCAAATGTAACTTCCATTTCTATTCAATCAGTTTCTTTTGCACTTCCCGCCTGTAAAATTCCTTCCGTTTATTTGCTTCCCCGATAGCTACAATCTCCAAGAGTTTCAGTGCAATGTTAATTGCCATCTTTTATCACCTTGATTCCCACATTTTTCTTAGAATTTCCTCGCCACCCTCTGTATCTTGTTCTTTGTTTACGCTCTATTTTCACGTGATGACTTGCGCACGAGTTCATCTTCATTTATTTCTCCTCTCAGGTAATCCCCTGAGCACCAATAGTAGTACTTCCTGGCTTATGGTGAAACGATTATTAACAAAACCAAAGAGAAAAATTAACCCAAGCAAAGTAGTAGACTCACTGGGAGACAAGGCGTTATTCGGCGCTGAATAATTAGAAAACAGTAACTTTTCTAATGAGCGAAACAAAAGATATGTAGAAATATTTCAGACGTCGCTTGAATTGTTTATTGTTGTGATCTCGTCATTAATTTGCTGTTGTCCTGTTGAGGCCAGAAATAAAAACACAACAAAATAGTGTTAAAAAATATACTACAAAGACAGTACTACAAACATATACCAATGAGATATTAGTAGCGCGACTAGTAAAGCTGCCAGATTTATCTGCTTGAATAGATTCAGCTTTCCTATATAGTTTAGACGAGTTCTTGTGACATGGGTAAGTCCCCATAACATTTATGTAAATAAAAGATGCAGTATACATCTGTAGAAAACTGAATGAAAATTATTATATTGGGTGTAAAAATAAAATCAACAAATATGTCGATTTTGGTTTTATATAGTGCTGAAATGGTGTGTTACTTAAAAGAATATGAATAAATAACATTAGAATAGAAACTTCTTAAGAGGGCCGCAGGAAAAATGCGTCTAATGATGTTTACTAAATAAATCAACAAACATTGGTTGATCAATATAATCAGTCAGTTATGTGCCATACGTGATACACGCTTCGGCGATCACGTCACGGAGAAGATATGACTCGACAGAATATTTTCCCGCGTTAGGTTGCGATCACTTTCTCTGTAAGACTGGTTGCAAATCAAGGCTATATAACCCAAGTTTTCCTGTTTCTAACCCATAGCTGGAGGGAGAATAGAGGATTGATACCTTTCCCAATGTTATTTGCGCGTTAGTGAATGCAAACAAAATCAAATTGAAATAGAATTCTGCTTTCCAAATTCTCGTTCCAAGCCGATATCCATTTCAATCTATACAGTAAATATTAAAATATTGGCTATTGTAGGATGTTAAACTGAATTAATTTTTAAAATTTGAAAAGTGACTAATGAATTCAGGATAAAATACAGCAGGCCCGAAAAATATGCTAGCTGCTGCTTAAAGTAAAAGCAGCCATAATAAAAATCATCATTCTGCGACCTCGGCCGAGATTCAAATAGCTGAATACTTGATGCTTCGCTGAAGCTACCAAGGGTGTTTTTGTCGTGACACCATCACGAGATGGGTTGCCTACCACGGCTTAAGAGAGGCCCATTCACGTCTGTTCGTCTGTGGTCATTAAAGATATTATACATAAACTATTGCTTGTAGAAAACAGTAATTTTTGAAAGGATGGTTTTCTTATTTAACGTCGCTAGCAACGCCTGTTCCTCTTTGATCATTACAGATATTATACAAATACTACTGCTTGTAGAAAACAGTAATTTTTAAAAGGATTTTTTTCTTATTGTTATAATAAGAAAAAAATCCTTTTAAAAATAGCAACGCCTGTCCCTCTTTGGTCATTAAGACATTATACATAAACGACTGCTTGTAGAAAATAGTAATTTTTAAAAGAATTTATTTTCTTATTATAACGTCGGTAGCAACGCCTGTTACTCTTTGGTCATTAAAGATATTATACATAAACTACTGCTTATAGAAAACAGTAATTTTTGAAAGGATGTTTTTCTTATTTTAACGTCGCTAGCAACGCCTGTTGGATTTCTTTTTCTTATTATAACTTCGGTAGCAAGGCCTGTTCCTCTTTGATCATTAAAGATATTGACAAAAACTACTGCTTATAGAAAACAGTAATTTTTGAAAGGATTTTTTTATTATATCATCGGTAGCAACGCCTGTTCCTCTTTGGTCATTAAGGATATTATACAAAAATTACTGCTTGTAGAAAATAGTAATTTTTGAAAGGATTTTTTTCTTATTATAAAATCGGTAACAACGCCTGTTCCTCTTTGGTCATTAAAGGTATTATACAAAAACTACTGCTTGTAGAAAACAGTAATTTTTTAAATGATTTCTTTTCTTATTATAACATCGGTAGCAACGCCTGTTCCTCTTTGGTCATTAAGGATATTATACAAAAACTACTTCTCGTAGAAAACAGTAATTTTTGAAAGGATTTCTTTTCTTATTATAACATCGGTAGCAAGGCACGTTCCTCTTTGGTCATTAAAGGTATTATACAAAAACTACTGCTTGTAGAAAACAGTTATTTTTTAAATGATTTTCTATTATTATTTTAACGTCGGTATACACGCCTGTTCCTCTTTGGTCATTAAAGATATTGACAAAACTACAGCTTGTATCAAACAGTAATTTTTGAAAGTATTTTTTTCTTATTATAACGTCTATTTATTATATTTGTTTACCTATGGTGTTCTGTTACTATGTTAGTAGAGGATATTAAAAAATATGTTACTATGTTAGTTAGAGGATATTAAAAAAACTCAATAGCATTAAAATAAAGGGATCGGAAAATTTACTAGTGTAGAACTGAAAATATATAAAAAGAAAATTGGGATTATATTCAAAGTTTTGGTTTTTGTAAAGAAATGTAGTGATTTAAAAGAAGACTAAAAATGAAGCCCTTAAATCTAAAAAGTCATTGGGATTTCAAAAGTGATGAAAACCATTCCAAGAGCGAAGCAATTGAACAAGAAACAGCAACATTTCCTTGAAAAATAAAAAGAAAAGATTAATGAACTCTGATGCAATAGCAGCCATCTTTTATTGCAGTGAAGGCTAGACAATCTCCTCACAGGTGAAAAAAGGACTCGAAGCAACAGAAACGTGTTTCGACTGAAGGATGGTGAGAATAACACCGACAGAACAAGAGAAAAACGTTTTAGCGAAAATAAAATTAAAAATGTCATTTATACTCAGGATCGGAAAGAGTTCAGATTTCATAGGTGAATAATGAAGAAAGAGAAAATGTGATATTCACAGAACAGATTCCAGGCAAAAGTGAAAATAAGGAAACAATGCAGAAGCTACTTAGCCACAAAGTCAAGTCAACGGAAAAGAAATTCCACTCGAATGAAGTGCGATAAAAGAAACAGTTAGAGTTGAAGTGATGGTTAAATTTATGCAATACCAATAGCTTTCTACTCTTCTCTTGATGGCTCTATTTTGTTTTGCCTTTTAGCAAAGTTAATTATTCTACACCCAACAACGCCTTGTCTCCCAGTGGCATTACTTCTTTGCTTGGGTTGATTTTTTTCTTTTTATTTTTGTTCCGCCATCCATTTATTTAAAATGGATGGCGGAACAGAGATTAGGTGAGAAAACAAGAAGACAAAATTTATCAGCTTTACCAAAAGACAGAAAATTGTGGAGAACCATGATCGCCTACATCCTGAAGGTAAATGGCACATACAAGTAGAAGATTAAAAGATGAACCGACACCAAAAAGAGCTTAATCTCAGAACTTCAGACCTGAACGACTATGAGAAATATTTAATAACGAGTCTATCACTACCGTCAAAATATTCGAGACAACTATTTCATACTAGCTGTAAAACCCGGCATTACTCGAGTTATTTTAGTGGTTATGTTTAAATAGTAAAGTTAAGTGCTTTTCAAATGCTCCAATATGAGGTTGCCATGATGCCTAAGTTAAAAAATGCAAAGTAAGTATTGATTTTTTATGTATTTATAAAACGGGATTCATGCTTGTTCAATTTTGCCAATAAACGGGAATGATGTATATACAATTTAGAAAAAAGGTGGTTGGTGAAGGTTACGGGAGCCTGTGATATGGTGTAATGAGGTTTTGACGCAGAAGAATGGGATGTATTGTCCATGCAGCATCGGAGGTCTTGGTACCTTGTAGAAAACTTGTAGTTCTTATGGCATGTGATAAGGTAGAAGTTAGAAAAGAAAACGAATTTTGTTAGAATACAACTAAGCGTTTCGGGGAAATAAACGATCGCTAAAAGCGAAAGTTTCCATCAGTTATTGCCGTACCCCATGTGTCAATTAAAATTTTTGTCCGCATATCAAAGCATCAGACTTTGACCTACCAGTGAATCAATTTTCGTTGAGTTTAAGTGAAACGTCTTAGAGACGAAACCTTTCCACTGATTGACGAAAACCTTTCCACTGATTCGAAAAAAGATTATGCACATCATAGATCCGGACCTTGATCTACAAGATATTAGATTTTGGTTGGATTTGCATGAGGCGTCTCGGGGAAGAAAAGTTCGTAAATTCTAGGCGTTTCGCTGATTTGTGCCGTACCTTGCAAACAATTCTAAAAAATGTTGCGTACATCAAAAGTCATGTCATGAGCGACAAGTGACCCAATTTCGTATTAATCAGACCAAGGATATCGTAAGTGTAGGGTTCGTTAGAATAGAGACATAAAGACACACATGGAGATACAGTGGGTATCAGAGAAGCGATAAGAAAAAAAGAAACAAGGAAATAAGAGATGGCAATTGACGTTACACTTGGACACATATAGATTGTAGATATCAAGGTAGCAAGTATGCAAAAGGCAGTTCCAGAAGCGGAAAGTGCAAGAAGAGAAGCTATTAGAGTAGAAGCGGTGGCTATATTTGACTAGTTTGACTATAAAATCGTGGGACCTAGTTGACAATCTAGTAGCTCGAGTTCATTCGTGTACAGGGGCACCAGAGAGCTATGCTCGTCGGAGCAGTAGCGCTGAAAATATTTGTAGAAAAGACAGAGGAATATGACTGGTGCCGAGATGCTAGATCAGGATCGATTTCATGGCAGATTTTCCTTTGAAATTTGTTGAGAATCTCACGTGAGTTCATATTAAACAAAAGATAAATAATATTACACGCAGTTTCTCTGAGATTTCTGAAGCTTCAGCTGTAAATTTAATGATTATCTGAAGATCTTTTGAACTTCCCGAATATAAATTACCTGTGGCATGTCTGTTTTTGTACCATTCAAAAACTGATTTTTATAAATTTAACAAGATATTTCAATAAAAGTATTTTTTATGAGGGATGGAACTTCATAAATTTTATGAAGAAAAGGGAAAATATGATTCAAAATGGAACCTGTTTTATTGTCACCAATGCTGACCTGAAATGCATAAAAGCATTATTGCCTCTTTTACTTTCTTTTTCTTTCTTTCTTTCTTTCTTTCTTTCTTTCTTTCTTTCTTTCTTTCTTTCTTTTCATTATATACGAATGTACTACTGCCGGCAAAGCTAACGGCAAAATATTTAAAATTATTATTAGCTGTTTCCTTACTGAGCTTCACAGGAGTATATATATATATAACGATCGTTATTGTAATAGAGAGGGTGATGTCTTTTTCTCATTAAAACCTAATACAGTATCCGAAATATTTTCCTTCTGACTTTCATCATAGTCAAAGCCAAATGGTCTACTATTTACATTTGTTAATGACAGGTTGTAGCTCAACTGAATAACTACAACAGTCAAACAAATAAGAATTATATTATAACATTTTAGATGTCTAATAATGTGCTGTTAATTCCCATGTTTTAACATTTGTGCATGCATGATTTTAGAAACATATTTAAAGCAATAAGAAAAAAAAATTTAAAAAATTATTTGCATATTGAATCCATCACAAATTAATCGGCTTATTAATAGTAGTTCTCAGGTAATCTATTTGCTGGGGATTTATACTTACGTTTCCACCAGGGAGTATACTCGACGCTTTTTCTAAGGTAGCGGAAAGCCGCCAGGCAGTGAATGTTTGAAATAGTTTTTTCCTTAACTTAGAATTGCCTGCGTTCTCAGGCTATCGAATTATATCGACACAATTTCTGCTTACGGCACTTGCTATTCCCAAGCGGCCTCCCATCTAAGAAAATAACATATTCAAAGCTGCTTATACACACACACACACACACACACACACACACACACACACACACACACACAGATACACACATATATATATATATATATATATATAACAATAAATCCCTCTTATAAGCTTCTTTATGTAATACAAAATATATATTTTTTAAAAATGCCCATTTGTGTCCTTAGAGATTTTATTTTTGAGAAATTACCCATAGTGATGGTTAAACCGGGCGCTTTCGGCTATTACATTAGATATTTTCAAGAACAGGAGTTAATTCTCGGGTTAACTGACATTGTTAATACATTTTTATCTTGCTTTCTACAAGAAATATAGTTTTCGTTAATGTGAAAATTACCTACTCCATGATTATTATGATGGTATTAGACAAAGGCGCACGGGAAATCAATACCATGGCGAAACTCTCCACATACATATATTCTATAACCGTACATGTTAAGGACTTAAAACAAATTACATGATATACCGTGTCCGCCATTGGTAAAGACACTCCCATAGACATATGAACGTGTGTGTGGAGGTGTACTTAAATGAAACTGACATTGCACCTTTTTATCTATCCATTAAGGCTCTTGGAATAAAGAAATGTTTGAAGAATTCAGATACTTTTATATACAGACTAATCTCAATTGTTAGAATATAATATATATATACCATAATGATACATATATATATATATATATATATATATATATATATATATATATATATATATATCATAATGATATATATATATAGCATAATGATAATCCACGTATACTGTCTTAATATATATAGGAGAAGCTACTAAAAAGTTATAAGTGGAAAATGTTTTTTTGTGTGACAGTATTTATTTATTTCTATTATATATATATATATATATATATATATATATATATATATATATATATATGATATTTCAGACCGGCCTCGGCCTTTCATCAGAAACAAAAGGTTTTAAACTAGAAGCGTCCGTTGCGAGAAGCGTCCGTCTCGAGATGTGTACGTCGCGTGATGTAGAAAGCTATAGGGTTTGAATATTTTTAAACGTAAACCTAACTGTAATAATATTTTCAAATGCTGTTTTAAAGAAAACTTTTTAAGTGTATCTAAAGAATGTTTAACTATCGAAATATTTATAAAGACTGAAAATACCTAAGTCCCTTTTTAACCCTAGCCTATATGTATTTAATTTTAAAATCCAGTATTTTTCGTTTTTTCTGCGTGAGTATGTGGAACTAAAACCGGAATCTATCAGTAAACATTGGCAGTTTTCTAATGCGTGTTCTGGTTGATTGAAGTGTTCAGCTATGGGGGAATAAGGGTTGTTTTGGCGTATGCTTAGTTTATGATTATTAAAACGAAATCTAAAACTGTTTCCAGATTCACCAATATATCCACTACTTGGACATATTGAGCAGAAGAGAAAATATATTATATTTTGGCTGTCACAGGTGAGGCGTTGTGGGTGTAATTTGATGTTCGTGTTGGGTATAGAAAATACTTTATTGTTTACTAAATGTTTGTAAACTATGCAACGAGGTTTACTGCATTTGTAATTCCCTGATAGGACTGTATTTTTTAGATATTTGGTAGAGGTTAGGATAGCTTAGAGATTGGGTGTTTGTTTCATTGCATTTATGTGTGGTTTATCAAAAATGACTTTGATTTATTTGTTTGATTGGAGGTTCTTGTAATCATTTTTGAAATTTTGAATTAGTGTGTGGGAATATTGATTGTGGTTAAAAACCATGGGAAATCGATTGTTGTTTTTTCTTTTCTTGTATGTGAGAAGTGTGTTACGATTTATGTGGATGGTTTTATTTAGTGATTCTTTTATTATTTTTATTGGCTATTTACATTTTAGAAATTGCTTTGTTAGGTTGTTAATGTTGTATAGAAAATCTAGATGGTGTGAGCATATGCGTTTGATTCTTAGGAATGAGCTGTATACGATGTATTTTTTTTTAATTTAAGGGGATGACAACTGTTAAAGTGTAGGAATATATGTTGGTTTGTTGTATAGACTGGTGGAAAGTGTGTTTGTTTAATTTTATCATGACATATATGAAAGGGACGGATGTGTATAAGTACTCCTTGATAAATTTAATTGTATTGTGGAAGTTGTTGCAGAAAGTAGGAAAGTTTTTTTAAATTTTTCTAATCCATGAGTCAATAATAAGAAAATGTCATCAATATATCTCAAAGAATGTGATGGTTTATATTCTAAATTGACTAGTATCTTCCTTTCTAGAATATGTATAAAGATATTGGCATAGCTAGGTGCCATTTTCGTGCCCATTTGTTTGCCACTAATCTGTAAATAGTGTTTGTTGTTGAATTTAAAATTATTATGTGTTAAAATGAAATTTATTAATTGGCATATATCTATAATTTGGTTGTTAAGAAATTGGCTGTTACTAAGGAACTCATGGCAAGCTGATACTCCTTCAACATGTGGAAACTTCTTGTACAGAGACTTAACATCCATCCTTACTAGGGTATTATCATCGTGGACTAAGTTAATGTTTTGTAATTTGTTGAGGTAGTCAGTAGTGTCTCTAATATAAGTAGGTATGTGAGGAAATAAAGGTGTAAGGATATTGTCTATGTACCCAGATATATGTTCTGTACCAATGCCTGATATTGTGGGTCTGCCAGGTGGTGTGATTGTAAGTGTTTTTGAAATTTTATAGTTGTTCTCTTCATTATTTGATTATTTAGTTTGATGTGGGTTGGAAGAAGAGGTGTTAGGGTGTTTTTCTGAAATGATTTTTTTTTTGCGGCGGGAGGGGGGTATGTAGTTTTGGGACAGTGTAGAATGTTGCTGTTTTAGGGTTCTCAGGAATAAGAGATTTTTTTTTTTTTATGTTGTGATTCAGTTTCTGAGTAAGAAGCGATAATTCTGTTTTGTAAGTGCTAGTCAGATCTAGAGGTAAGGGTACATAGCATCTGTTATTTTGAAAAGAAAGGACTGAACAACTTCAAACGGATACTACCTATATTTGGAACTGGACTCTATTTCTTTTTTCCCTCTTCGCTCCCTCTCTTTCCTTTCTTTTCTTTTCTTTCCTTCTCCTCTTCCCCTTATATTTATTGTCATTTATTTGTTTGTTTGTAATTTTATGTTTATTATTATTATTTTTATTATTATCCCTCTCTTTATTTTAAGAAAAATTCATTCCGGCAGAAATGTACCAGATGGACGAAAATTGTAAAGGGTCTGATGATATGAGCTAATTAAACTCATTGAAATGAGCTATAACTAATATGACGTGTTGAGTTTTCCTTTATAAACTTCATATCGCTCTGGTTCACACTCATCAAGTTCTCTATATGGATTTACCAATTAATATTTTATATTAAGGAAATCTTGTTGGATTATCCTCACCGTTTACGGACTCTCTCTCTCTCTCTCTCTCTCTCTCTCTCACACACACACACACACACACACACACACATATATATATATATATATATATATATATATATATATATATATCAGTCAGTCAGTTAAGTGCCATACGTGATTCACGCTTGGGTGAAAGAGACTTGACTAACTGGGCAAAAGATCATCCCGCAGTAGGTTGCCATTACTTTCTGCGGTAGACTGGTTGCCAGCCAAGTATATATAACCCAATCTGTCCTGTTATTTAACCGATAACTAGATAGAAGAGACGGATTAATCCCTTATCCAAAGGTATTTGCGCGTAAGTGAATGCAGGGAATTCAACTGGAATTCGAACTCGGCTCCTCGATTTCTCGTTTCGAGCCGATATCCAATGAAAAACGATGCACATCCTATATATATATATATATATATATATCCTAGTGAATAAGGAACAAAAGAAAAATTTACTATGTCCAAAACATTAATTTAAAAGATGCTCGATATATAATATAGAGCTGTAAATATTTATTATGAATTATATTTTAGAACATGTACAGTTTTTTTATCCACTACAAAGTGTACATTTTGTTTCGACATTGAAATTACAATGTCTCATCAGGTAGTGTGGAAAGGAATGAAAAGCGGCTTTTCTTTGGCGAGTTTTGTGTTAAATATACAAAGTTAGATTGTGCATAAAAAGTGTGCTTAAAGACAAAAGTATTCTATAGTTGTACATATAAACGTTAAAAATAGGGCCAATACCATCTCTCCCCACCCCTACACTTACTTAATCTCCCCCTTTCCTAAACCCAAAGAATAAAGGTCTAGCCATGAGGCCATAAACTTATACCCCATCTTCTAATGTTAAATCTGTCTACAAAATTCCCGACACTTTCATTAATCAACTATATACTCTACCCACTCCACTTTCTTCAAAATTCCAACGGACAATTTACAAGACTTATTCCCTTATCGCTAACCCCCACCAACATCCCACACACAACTCGACAAATATAAGAAAAGAGGCTTTCCATTTCTTTCTTCACTATCTGATGAGACATTGAAATTTCAATGTCAAAACAAAATGTACACTTTGTAGTGGATAAAAAAAAAACTGTACATGTTTTAAAATATATATATATATATATATATATATATATATATTTGGAAATATGTTATTCCGACAACCTTTAGACATTTTCAGGCGATTTTTAATAACTGATTCGCCAAAATTTAGGAAATTAAAAACAGGTAATTTTATGAACGCGTGACTGGAATTTCTAAATAACAGTCAATTTTTAGAACACTAGCAGACGCTTATAGTACAACTGTGTAAATTTTCAAGAAAAGAGGTTCAGTCGTTTCGGAGTCTATAGGTAACGGACACACACATACAGATACACACACACACAGACAAAGTTCCATTTATAAATAAGTTATGATTATCATATTATATGACTTGAGAAGGTATAGCTGCCATAGTTCAAAATGATAGCGGCTGGTAAACCCTATGTCTTGCAATATGAATCTCTAATCTACCTAACAAGCAGGAAGGCATAGCTGTCAGAAACTATTTGTGAGTATATAACTCATAACATCTAGCCACTGAACTCGCCAGTATTAAATCTGCTTTATTATTATGTGTTGGATACCTTTTAGTGAGAGAAAAACAATACACTTTGTCACACCACGGATGAACTAAATGCAATAGTTATTGCAGAATTCACTACCTTAAACACTGAAACCCTCTAGAAGATTTGCAGAAGTTTTCGAAGTCGTCTAAGGGCCACGGTTGAAGCCAATGACGTTTTATTGAATGAATTTACGATTCATAATTTAACGGTACATTTCTGTAATTTTGGCAATATATTTTGTTATAGTAGGATATCATTTGTTATTTTCATTTCTACGTAAATTATACGAAAATTCTTTCATTGTACCCTGTATATGACTTACTTGTCATATTTTCTATTATCATTGTGTGGGATATTTATTAACAAAAGTAATGAAAACAAACTAATCCAAATGAAATCGACTATTATATATGCACAAATCCCCCAACTATATATATACAGTGAAATGATTGTTACAATGGTTTATAAAGGCATAGTATCATTACAGAAAAATCTTCGCATTTCGGAGCTACTTTTGCTCCTCATCTGGTGATAAGTTGAAATAAAAATAAATGGTGAAAACGATTTATTGTTTGGTAATATGATATGTAAGTGAATGTGGTGGGAGTTTAGTACGATTTAGCTGGTAGTTTGTAGCCATAGTGAGGAGAGGAGTGCGGCGAAGTTTAGTTTTGGACAGGTCACTTTTTAGTTTTTTCTGTGTAATTCTTGTATTGGGATGCAAGGTTTTTTTTAAGAATGGGTAGATACTTTTTAATTTAGTACATCTATGAGTGAATGGAATAAAGTTGCTATTAATGTTGTGTGAGTTTATTTTCTTTTATTTATACTATATTCGTTTTTTTGTTTTTTTTTAGGATTAAATATGGGTATTAATTACCTTTTTGGAGTGGATTATTTTATGTGAATGAGGTATATTTTCGTTTATTACATTTTAACGAAAAATACTTTCGATGTTTACATAACACTGCTAATTCGTCTCTACGGTTCAATAGTTCGCCATTGTTATTGTTGCGTCATATTTTGTTATGCATGATAACCTGAAGCTTTAAATGAACACTTATAAGTCTTATAATGAATCGTTTCCAACAAATCATACAAATTGAATAACTAAAAAGTTAATGATTTTAAAAGAAGTTTTGCACAATTTATAAATAAATATGTTAAATGAATCATCCTGATTGAAATCTAAAGTAAGACATCTGAATATTCTACTTTTTTAATGAGGAAGATTTAGAAAGAAATGCATACTACACAAAACATAAACCTCGCTACTTAATTACTGTCAGAGAAATCTAAAACAAGTCTCGAATATGTATTCCGTATATGTGTAAAGACAATTAGTAAGAATTAAGAAGAAGGCTAAATATCCACCTAGTGTAAAATATTAGTGCAAATTTAATAGACAGGTAAAGTTCAAATTTCTTTTCTCGTCTAATAATCTCCCTGATATCCACATGCTTTTTTTATAAAGCAGAAACATGTACCTATCCTTCTCCAGTCATTTGGATGACAAACACGGATGCAAAATTTAAATTGGCTCAATCACAGAGAACCAACTGAGATATTTATAAGTTTCATTTTCTTATTTTCAAATCATTCTTTACTTGTCTTCCCGATTCTAACAGAGAACTGTAATTGCAACACTCATATCTAAAAACGTAAGGACATAGCTAAGGATGCATTCAAGACTTGAGTCAATAAATCAGTTAAGTGCGATACATAATACACGTTTGAGCGGTCATGTCTCTTTCGAGACATGACCGACTGTGCAGAAGATTATCCCGCTGTAGGTTGTCATTTGTGTGTAAGTGAATGCAAGGAATTCAACTGGAATTCTAACTCGGTCTCCTGATTTCTCGTTCCGAGTCTCCATCCACTACCCCACAACCCTCCAGTATGACCGAACCCTAACCTTAACCCTAACCCTAACCCTCCTGTATGACCGAAAATGCTGGATAATCTAATCAAAAGTGGGGTAAAGATTGGAAGCAGCCAAAATGTGATTTTACAGAAAGATGCTGAGAATACCACGGACAAAACATTTGAGCAACATTGAGTTTTGGAAACGAAAAGGAAAGTGTTACTTAAAATCAGGAAAAAAAAAACAGTTGAAATTTCTGGGACTTGTGAGAAGACAGGAGGGCTGGAAGAATCTGTTATTCACAGGACAGAATGAAGGAAAACGAGGCAGAGGGAAGCAAAGCATGACATACTTGATGGGTATGAACATTTGAATGGCGTAACTAGTGTTGGAAGAAGTAACAAAAGAAGGGATTTAAGAACTACAAGGGATAGGAGTAATCGGAAGGCTATGATCGCCTACGTCCTGAAGGGACACGACAGATAGTAGAAAAAGAATTGTAAGGCTTTGTCTAATCTAAAAATATTCTTCTTAAAAATATCCCTGTGAATGTTTGGGTGAATTTCTCTAGAGTGTATACGGAGGGTGTAGAGAATGAGTCAACGTCAAAATTTAATCTAGTCTAATATGTTCCAGTTTGCGCCATTCATTTTTGAAAGGCCTGATCAGACAGAAATTATGGATTCTGCTTTGACAGGTCTGCTGCCGATATGCTAACGGCCATCACAGAGTACATATACCAAGCCCTCGATAAGGCTTTTGATAGGGTTTGGCATGCTGGCCTACTGCACAAGCTTCGGGGCTATGGTATCACTGAACGCTTGCTTGATCTGATCCAATTATTTTTATCTAACCGCACAATGAATGTAGTCTTGAATGGGCATGCCTCTATATCCTACCATACGAACGATGGTGTTCGCCAGGGCTCTATCCTAGTCCCGACGCTATTTCTAATCTTCATAAATGATCTACCGGACGTGATCAAATCCGAAGTAAGCATCTATGCAGATGACACTACCTCCTACACCCGCATCAGTAAGACATCTGGCGAAGCGGACAAATATAACCTCGCTGCTGAACCTGAGAAGAAACTCCACTCAGTGGTAGATTTGGGTAAGAAATGGCTCGTAAATTTCAATGCCTCTAAAACAAAATTCCTATCTGTCAACCATCACAGGCAATCATTCCTGCCACCCATAAGCATGGACAAAGAAATTTTCCCCAAAAGCAATAAACTGCGCCTCCTAGGTCTTACCCTTTCTTTTGACCTCAAGTGGAATCATTACATTGAATTAACAGCTAAATCAACTGCTAGGAAGGTTGGGTCACTGTTTGGACCGGGAGGTTTATTCCGTCTGAATCCATCTTGCACATATACAAATCAACCATTCAACCGTGCATGCAATACTGTTGCCACATCTGGTAAGGCGCCCATGTTGGTGGTCTTAGTGTTATTGACAGGCTCCAAAGGCGAATCTGTAATTTGATTAGTCTCGACCTGGCAGCTCGACTCCAGTTACTTTCTCATCGGCATGATGTAGTTTCCTACAAATATTTCCATCGCTTCTGCTCCGAAGAACTTAGGTCACTGGTACTCAATCCACAAGAATTTACTAGAGTAACCACTGGCATCAAGTTCTAATCATTTTACAGTTAGATCAACAAATGCAGGCGACATTTCTACTCTAACAGATTCTTTTCTCGCGCTTCCCGCCTGTGAAATTCTCTTCTATATAATTGCTTTCCTGATTGCTATAACCGCCAAGAATTTAAATGCAAAATCAATTCAAATCTCTTATCCATTTAACTCCAGCCCTTTATACATCACTCCGTGTATCTTGTTCTTTTCCTTTCTCTCTACCTTCGTAACTGTCTTCACTCCTGTGTCCATATCCTTCTCTTGCCCATTTTCTTTCTTCCCCTGTAGCTGGTTCGTCTTTGGTCTTCACTCTTTTCCTGTCTAAGTCTTTAACCCACTTATGTAGCCCCCTGCACATCAGTGTCAGTACCGCTTTACTTGGGGTGAAATGATTAAAAGAAAATTGCTACTGGTTCAGTAACAGTGTATATTGGGTCTCTACCCTCAGGTTACCATTTGTCTCAGAGACGGATTACATTGAATTCAAATTCGTAAACTATAAACCTTACTTATATATTTCCGAAAAAGTAACGAAAGTTCACACAAAATATAAAATAAACTGTGAACATCTATTTTGAGCGACAGCTGAACATTAAAAAAAGTACTCGAGAGGACTTATTTATGACGAATAGAGACTTTAATCATTTCTATATCTCTTTCTCTTTGTTCGTTCATCTGCCGATGTTCGTCTCGAGACGGTGAAATTAAAACAAAAAAGAGATCATTTTTTTCAAACAACCAATGAAATAAATGTCGAAAAGAAAAATAACGCTGAAGACGAAACAAAAAATTCTTCAAATAAGTGATGAAAAAATGGACAAAATAAAAGAGACAAGTTCATTGAAGATGAAATTTATTTATAGAAAAGTAAAAGAGGAAACAACGAATGTGAAGTTGAAATTATTTTTTTTTTAGCAAGATCAAAGTAAAGAAGTTGATTTAAGTGATGTCGACCTTTTACTAATTAGAAATCGATGAATGATTGACTTTTGTGCAAAAGTACAAAACTATATATTTTCCGGTCGATAATTTAAAAAATAAAAGAGAAGAACGGTTTTTTTCGCATCATCGGCTTCCTGGCGTCTGTAACAGCAGTGAAGTATTGATAAAAAATGGACATTGATTTATGTGTTCAAATATACTGATAGTTCATTGGCGCCAATAAAATTTAAAAAAAAATGTCCAAATTTTCCTAATTGAAAACTGGCTATAACTAGTCAGGCCAGAGATATTTAAATAGTTAAAATCCTGGAAATTCTAAGGAAACACGTACTAAAGCAAAAACATCAGTGAAATGGTAGCTACTAGCAGATTCCAATTTTGAAATTATGTAATGTCTCGTGCACGAGGGAAGAACTCGGATAGTTAGGATAATTTAATTTTGAAACTGATGAGAGGACACTCTTTTATTTTGTTTAGGTGAGTGATATATTAAAATGAAAGTAATTATATTTTAAGCCAATTTTATATATACCACTAGCAGTATAGCCCGGCGATGCTCGGTTGTAATGAAAGCTTTAAAACTAATCCATTGTTCTGGAGCTCAGACGTTTTGGACGTTGGCTCGAAAAACTAAAAAGCAATAGTTGTTTCCAGTTAAAGAGAAACCGTAGGTTGAAAGAAAAATGAATGGATGCATTTCAAATTTTGATTTCCGGTATCGATGTCAAAAAAGTATTCCGTCGCAAACAGAATTTTGAAGGTTAAATAACTTCTCTGAGTAAATATTATCATGTCTAAGACTAAGAACTACAATTATACCTACTTAGAGCAAAACCCGAAGCAAAAACCAAAATAAAAGTGCTGAAAACCTGATTTTGATAAGACCGGATAGGATATCGGGGTATCGATTTCCAATATCGGAGTCAAATAAGTCATCCAAGGATAAACAAACCTAAGTAATTCATGAAAACTTATCGTACCCATTGGGAGTAATATTAGAGAAAATAAGCCATATTGATGGCTGAATATCGGTTTTTGATCAGATTCGAAAGAATATCGTGGGTATCGATTTCCGATACCGGGGAAATTATGACGTCTGAGAAAATCTATTAATGTTTGAGACTAAAAAGTATAATTTTACCAAGTTAGAGCAAATTCTGCAGCAAGAACTGCGATAATATTCTAAAATCCTGATCTTGATTCGACCTGATAGGATATCGGGGTATCGATTTCTGATATCGAGTGTAAATCGGAAAAAATAAGTAGTCCATGACCTGACCGGTAGCATAAAAATATTGAAGTTGTTGATGTGTGAAGTTTGGTGAGAATCGGATAAAAATTGTGGATTTGTATAAAGGACATACAGACAGACAGATAGACAGACACACACACAAACATTTTGCTTTTTATATATAGAGATGAAGTATATTTATGTAAACCATTTCAAAAATATTTCCTCCTAAAAAAGATGAACCTTATATAAGTTAACGGCGGTTAAGGTGACAAATTGTTTAGCAGATTTTTCTTTCTCTTATACGAGTTCTCGTGCGATCAACGAAGTTAAACAACATCGAGTTTGGTCAGTACTCTATGTGTGACCACATAGGAATATCCGGTGCTGTAAACTTGGATGGGATGATGTTGAAATGGCTCAACGTTCGGAATTGTTTATTCAACGAAGCGTGTTTTAATTCCCGTTGGGTCTGTTATATTCAATTTTCGCGCAAATATCTTTGAGAAATGAATTTACCAATTCGCCTTTCTGCTATGGGTTAAATAACAATATTTGTATCAGAAAAATCCTGATAATCATCAACAAAAATTTGTTTTAATTCTTTACGCCCAGAGGAATAAAAATCCGTTATAAAAAAATTCAGTCAATCTTGACCATTATCACCAGCCTCATTATTATTATTATTATTATTATTATTATTATTATTATTATTATTATTATTAAGTCATTTTCATCATAATTCAGTTTCTGCTGTGGTCACACTACTTGTGACCACATGTCGATGATAAGATCTATGCCTGTTCGTATTCTGTTGTTATGGTCGAATTTCATGTTTATTCTATCCCCCCCTAACATCCCTTGCGTTACATAACAAAGTTCTCTTTAGTGAATGGGCTGTACATAAGAAGACAGTTTTTTTGTGTATCTCTTACGCTGGGTTTTCAATAGATTATTTCAATGTTGTTTTGTGCACCGAATATCACTGGGACTTTTCTTGCTTTAAATTTTCACATTTTGTTCTCTTTCAAATTCCAAGTTTTTATATTTTGAAAGTTTTTCAAATTCCGTGCTTGCTATGTGACAATCCGCTGGACAAGTCATATCTATGAGTAGGCAAGTTTTTTTATTCCTGGTTTTTGACAATAATGTCAGGCCTATTTGCTTTAATTTTCCTGTCTGTGTAGTTGGTGTAGTTCTATAACCAATGCTGCGTGATGTTCATACCAGTGTTTGTTTACAGATTTTCCATAGTGTTTGCTCACTGTCCAGTGTGTATATTATCCAACTCTTTTGTGACGAATTTTATATTCATTTAAGGCAAGTACAGAAAATCTTGAGACAAGATGGACAATTGTTCCTTGGTATTTATCACAGGACCTGCATTTTGGATCCACATTATTATGTATGGTATTTGCCTGAAAGCTCCTAGTGCAAAGACTTTGGTCTTTCGCTGCAATAATAAAACCTTCAGTTTTAGTAACCTTCGATTAGTATTATATTTATCAACACTGGGTTTATTAGCCCGTTCTGGATATTGGCCTGGTAAAGCTTTGTCTTACCCCCGTATTTAATCTGTTCAAGAGCTTTACCCATGGCATCATTTATCATATTTTTTGCTGCAACCTTTGGTTCTTGGCTTCTGTTATACTTTTTTACAGAATCTACTAAATGAAAATCTTGTTTTTGTTTAATGTATTTTTTTATTATTAATTTTTTTATATCTGTTTTCCTGTAGTTTGATATATTATATCATATAGTCCTTTATTGTTTTCATGTATTTCAGTAAGCCAATAGCTCTCTTCCAACTTCATTAGGGGTTATGTATATACAGCCTGCATAAGTATTTAGATGATGCATCTTAGGCTTAGAAAGAAGCTTTCTTGTCTTAGAATCCATCCGCCCATTGTCATTTCGATTCCACTCAAGATGTTGAAACAATATTGGACCACTTGGATAGCAATGTTATTAATGGTCATAAATCTCTTTTGAAAATTCAATTCAGTTTTTAATATCAGTCGTAACTTTCTATACTACTCTTTACGCACTATTTCTTTAATTTTCTTATGGTGAATTCTTTCACACTCATTTAAACCTGTGTAATTGTAAGCTTCTAGCTCTAAATCCGTTATTGTTACAGAAGGGTCTAAGCTAATAGAGGATGTTTGTTGTAGCAATCCACGAAAAACTGTGGCCTTAGCACATTTATCCAAATTGAGTTTCATTCGAATGTCTTCACTGAAACATTTTACAGTTTGCAGAAAAGCTTTTAGTTCACCGTTATTCTTAGTATACTAGTTTAGGTCATCCATGTAAAATAGATAGTTTATTTTCTTTTGAGCTATTGTATAACTCTATTTAGTCTTGTTAATTTGGGTGCTTAATGCTATTAGTGATATGCAAAATAGTAAGTGAGACAAAGAGTCACCTTGAAATATTCTTCAGTTGATGTTTATTTTACGAGACTTATAAGTTCTATTAATATAATTAATAGAAAGTATTGTATTCTATATCCACATACATTGTTTGATGAAATAGAAGATAACGGCTGATACCTTGTATATTTTTAAATACTTTAAGATCCAGTAATCTGATACATTATCGAATGCCTTACAATAATATATCCAAGTAGTATTAAGATTTTTCTTTGCATTGAAGTAGATTTCCATGATCATCCTATTATTAAGTAATAGGTCTTAACATCTGTAACAACCCCCGTTTGCACCCTTTCTATTCAAGTAGAAGTATGTCATTTCTTTTCAAGAAGAAATATGTCTGTTTTGGTAAAATAGATGTCAATATTTTGTATGTAATAGGTCTCTAGTTTTTCCGAGATATATTTGTCTCTGTTTTATTGGGTAGAAGAAAGGTATTTCATTTAATCATCCAGGCAGGAAATATTAGTAGGATCCTTAACCATTTCATGAAGTCATTTGGCTAGTTTTGTGTGTCGTATTTAAAGAATATAACAAAAAGTTGGGACTTTTATCTATTATTGGAGATTTTCAGTTGAGTGCTTTTATCAGTGCAAATCTAACGTGCCTTTTGTGGTTTATTTTTCATTCGTTCTATCACACAACAAAATTACAGAATCCGATCTGCTCATTTGTTATGTTCTTTAGAACAAGCCCATATTTTCTCCCTCAACTGTATAATCTCTTCCATTTTAGTGTCGACAGTCAATTCAATTCTTTGTTTACATATTTCCCTGTAAAATTTATGTCTGTATAATCTGGATCTTTTCTCATAGCGTTTTATTCTTTGAGCCTACAGTTTTTTACTTAATTTTTTTTAGTTGATAGGATTTCATTTTCATTCTTAATGTATTTTCTTTCGACTCTTTTGCCTTTTCTAATTAATACATTTGTTTCTCTTGCAAGTTCATCGAGTACTGATAATTCACTTCAAAGTCGTTCGATACTTTCTTTTTCTATTTTTCTTTTTCTTTATGTCTGTCAGTTTGCCTTGTTTTATTTTGATAATTAATTTTTATGTTACTGTTATTAATTATGCATATAGTGTTTCACTGAGATTTATATGAGTGTCTTCTTTTTCCAGAATTAATTTAAGTGATGCTTTCTAGTTTCGAGGGTACGCTTTGATGGTTATAATTTTGGGAGTTATCCTCGTTCCTCCATTGCAATGTTTTGTATTGAATTATATGGCTATTGATTTCTTCTTTGACTCCTTTATACTTTTCTTGTATTCCGTAAAAAAATTATATTCGGTGAGTTTAAAACTCATTTCATTGCCGGCTTATTACTGACTACGATCATGCCTTTCCAACACTTTTAACTTTTTAACATTATCTTTACAGTGATATGTGTGTATCTCTGTTTCTTCTTTGAGACCTGTTGCTTGTGTGATGTTACTATTTTTTCCGATTCAGTTTTGTTGATTCGTCTGTTGTTGTTGCAATTCTTTTTATTTCTTTAATTTCAACCTCTCTCAGTCCGTTACTTTGCATGATGTACCATCTTACATGGGCTAGTTTATTGTTTCAATATATTTTCTTATTAATTGTCCAAACATTTGTCACCAAATGTCATATATTTGATTAGTGTTGTTTTTCTGAGGTTTGAGTAACACTTCACGGAACGCAGTCATAACGACTTTGTACTCTCTACGAGAGCATTTTATTTATTTTTTCGTTAAATGTGTGGTTATGAATCTACCTAGAGAATTTCTGAGCCATCATAGGATTAACCTGGTTGTGGAAACCTGGAGATTCATTCTTTGTATAGGAGTTTGTTCCTATGCTAGATTTTTTTACCTCTGATGGGTTTGGGGTGGATAGGAAATTAAGAATTAAAATTAACTTTCTTCTTTACTTTTACAAAATTCACAATAGCGTGTGAAATCCTAGTACTTCCGAATAGAAAAGGGGTTGCCTACGTGCTTAAAAAAAAGTTGAAACCGGATTTCGCGAGTAGATGTTAACTTGATTTTCTGAGCAATGGAAGCGATTGGCAAATCTAAGAAGAATTGGCGATACAGTGCAAAGAACTAAATGGCTATAAAGGCTGATCAGTGCTAGCCATTCAGTCAGATTGGAGCAGCGCTAGAGATGACACGCTAAAATATAGTGGGAGAAAGTTCAAATCGACACGAACGTAAGGTCGTGTCGCATATTCATTCTCTTTCTTCTTTCTCGTGTACTGATTCCTTTTAATTCTTCTCCATTCTCAACATTCCCATATGCGTCATTTAATACATAATGACAAACGGACATTTTAAAACTGAGTGAATACTTCAAAGACACTCCTGCCAAACAAACGCACATACATACATGCGTACGTACACATAAACTCTTTCCAACAAGTTACTACTACGACACCCTTAACTTATTACTTGTTTTTCATTGAACATTAACTTCTACAGTTCATGCTATCCTTTTCTATCAATAAATTTCTATTTTACATGCAAAATGCATAATTTATTCTTCTACAAATTCACACATTCCAACCTGATGCCAACCTTCTGATGATTAGGGAATAAGTCCTAAGCTGTAGGATGTTCGGTTATGTACGACACAAAGCCGAATTTATAAACATTAACCATCTACCTATAGCTTCAGGTTCCCTCCTAAAAGACGGTCTTCTTATTTATCGATAGTAAGAGCCATAATGGACTTTTAGTTTTTATTTTTAATTCTCATATTATTCCCACGAGTGACGCACGGGTCCAAATGTCCACCCAAATTTGCCTGGTACGTTAGGTAACTCTCTTTTACAAACAGGGTTCTGATACCTGTAAAAAGATTGTACGCGAATCATATAACGCAGTAAGCTTTCACTCCTCGGCACGATTAACACCTTGAATTATGTTTTGTTGTTTAGAGTTTTCCTTCTCCTAAATGGGTTGCCAAGCGAGAGTAGACGAAGACACAAACGGAATTCAAACGAAAAGAAGCTGGTTAAAAAACAAAACTCGTAAAAACAGCCGCACAACGAAGCAAATCATCGTTACACTAGAGTATTATGTTAAAAAAGTGAGAGAAATAAATATGGAGATGGTATTTTTCCTTTCCTTTCCTTTTCTTCCTTTTTTTTTCTTTTTTACTCTTGATCAGATAAGTTGTTCGGTAATTAGAAAAAAACTGTTTTGCTACCATCACTAGTCCTTGTAATAACATAAGTGTCAAAAAACAAAATTAATGGAAGAGAAAAAAAACGAACACTCGTTTAAGATTATCACTGCTGTGAAATTTTAAAATAATAATTCCTTCACCCATCTGTATATTCAGTTATATTTTAATTAAAAACATCGAAAATATCGTCATCGAAAAAATAAACGTAGTCTTTCGAAGAAAGAATATCGTAAAAATTGTACAGTATTATTTTTTCTACGGTATTGTTTTTTTTTTCTTTTTTGTCGTATTGTTTTTTACAAGAAAAATATCGTAGTTTAAAATAATTCTTTCGAAATATCGACAACTAAATCATATATGAATAATAAAAAAGTTTATTAATCTATTTACAGTAGAAACAGATGAATTAAATAAAAATAATGAGAAAATATCATGTTTACATTAAAATTGTAAAAATAAAATTTCGTAGAGGTAAAAAAATGTTTTCAAGAGCTTCGGAAAACACGTAACTGTCGTTGTAATTTCAAACCCGTCTTTTATTATTATTACTAGCAGTATAGCCTGGCGTTACTCGGGTGTAATGAAAGCTGTAAAACTAATCCATGGTCCTGGAGCTTAGACTCTTTGGACGTTGGCACGAAAAACGTAGGTGGCTGAAAGGTTGATCTCGAAGCCGTAGAACTTCTCCAACAACACAACAAGCATGCAATGCAAAAAGAAAGGAAGCGTCTTTTGCCCCAAAGACGGCGCTGCCGCTACCACAATCAGCCAGAAGCAGGCAAGTGAGAGGAATTGCACTTGTAGAATACTTACAGTGTGCCAGGCTGCAGCTAGAAGTGGGGGTTACTAGCAAAAACCTTTATCACTTTTTTGCTATACAGGTGGCTCATATTGTTGGAGTGAGCACCTTCATTAAACCATTTAGAGTCTGCTGGTTTGGGGACAACGAATTTTGGTCCCTACAACTTTCACTGAACGTCAGTCTCACTTCACACTTTCCCTCACTGTGCCACGCTTGCTGATCTGAATTGCGTGGACACTCTCGACTGATGCGACAGGTTCAACGAATCCCCGTCTCTCTCCAATTGCATCTCGCTGCAGATTTGGAGCTAACCTCCGCAGTGTCTCTCAGACAATTCGCCTGATCCGTAGAAAAAAGAAATCGTCCTGTTAGTAATTTTGACCGTCCTTAGACTATTAACAAATCAGCCTAATTCAGACCCAGCGCTTAAATGTGTCTTAAGGTTTTGAAAATGTACTTAAATTTTCAAGCAGCACGTATCATAAATTCAAATTTTTGCCACCCTGGTTACCTAGGTCACGTTAATTAGGGAAAACTAGAGAGACCCACACAAACATCTCACCTTTTATATATATAGCGTCGGGGGAAAATCGAAAGAAATAAGTAGACCTAACCGGAAGCCTAAATAATATCTGTGAAGTTTGGTGCTAATTGGATAAAAATTGTGGCTTTATAAAGGACATACGTACAGACCGACACACACACACACACACACACACACACACACACACACACACACACACACACACACACACACAGAGAAACATCTTGCCTTTTATATATATAGATATTGGGGGAATTGGAAAAAAATAAGTAGCCTCTGACCTGACCGGAAGCCTCAAGAATATTTGTGTGAAGTTTGGTGAGAATCGGATAAAAATTGTGGATTTGTATAAAGGATATACAGACAGACACACACGCAAACATCTTGCCTTATATATATATCGGGTGTAAATCGGAAAAAAATAAGTAGCCTATGTCCTGACCGGAAGCTTAAAGCATATTTGTGTGAAGTTTAGTGAAGAAACCTGTTTTGCTTTAAAAGTTCATAAAAAAAACGAACTATATCTCGCACTTTTTCTCTCCCGTAACTCTCAAGAAGTCATGTAATTAACTGCAGGATGACGTTCTACGTAGGCAGAATTTTCTGTCGAATTTTGGTCGATTTTCTTCCTTTACTGAAACTTCCGGCGATGTACTTCCTGTGATGAAAGTAATAAGCGTAGAAATATAATAGTGCATTACTTTCATTACCGGAAGTACATCGCCAGAAGAATCAGTAAATGAAGAAAAATCAACCAAAAATCTGCCAAAATTCGTTCACATACGCAGTACGTCATTCTGCAGTTAATTACATGACTTCGTGAGAGCTAAGGGAGAGAAAAAGTGCGAGATATAGTTCGTTTTTTTATGGACATTTAGATAAAAAAGGTAAGTTTCTTCAATAACTAACAGTTGATTTGAGTTCAGCATATACATTTGCACAGAGATAATGCTATTTTGGATAAATTTGAAGGGGAAATACGTCGGGACTTACAACTAAAGTTTACCCAATTTCGAACATAATCTAAAATGATAGAATATTCAAAATCCGCTGTGACTTGAATGAAGTTTAGCTTTTTGTTTATAATTACTTTTTTTTCTGTTTTCAACATTTTATTTTATTTATTTCAATATAAAACCTATGTTCATTGTTCTGTAATTTATATTTTATGAACACCGTGTCGGCTAATAATTGTGTTATTGCGATTGTCAGTTGAAAGTTAGATCTAATTTTATTGTAAAAATATTCAAAATCTCTAGGGTATTTTTCTAGCTATGAATCATAAAACCATAAGACGAAACACTTTCTTTCTTAAGAACAATGTTTCAAAAAATCTATATATAAAACGTGAAAGATAATTAAGCAGGTACAGAAATTCAAATACCCGGGTAGTGTTCTATCAGAAGACAGAAAATGCGACACTGAGATCTGATGGCGTATTGGCATGGCCAAAGGTACATTCGCAAAGCTGAATATTGAGAGACAGGAAAATTACGTTAGAATCAAAGAAAAGACGACTGGACTGTTAGAAGATGTCTCATTTAAATATAGCAAAAAACGCTGGACACTATTATCAAAGATGAACAAAACTCTTGAAGCAACTAAAATTTGGTTCTGCAGAATGATACTGAGGAAAACATTAACCGAATAAGTGACGATGATCTGGAGAAGATAAAAATGAAAATGAAATTTATACTTTGTGCGTTGTGGGGCAGTGGATATCGGCTCGGAACGAGAAATCGGGGAGCCGAGTTCGAATTTCAGTTGAATTCATTGCATTCACTTACGCGCAAATACCCTTGGGACAGGTATTAATCCGTTTCTTCCTTCCAGTTATGGGTTAAATAATAGGACAGATTGGGTTCTATAGCCTTGATCGGCAACCAGTCTACCGCAGAAAGCAATGGCAATCTACTGCGGGATAATCTTCTGCTCAGTCAGTCATGTCTCTTTCGCGACATGATCGTCAAAGCGTGTTTCACGTATGGCACTTAACTGACTGATACTTAACGTCAGGAAAGACAGCTGAAGTTTTCGGGATGGGTAATGAGGAAGGAGGGCTTGGAAAATCTGATGCTCACATAACAGATAGAGATAAATATTAACAGAGGAAAAAATGCATGACATATTTGATAGTTTTAATTAAATGGATTCTATAGTAGGTTTCGATAGTTAACAAGAGAAAGAATATTAACCGCTACAAGGTATAGGTGATGTGTGGAAGGCCATAATCGTCTGCATCTTGAAGAGATACGACACATAGAAGAAAAAATGTATTAAACGAAAAGTAATCTCCTGAAATCTCTTTTTTTTCATATTTAGTGTAAGCATTGTAATTTTCTCGGATGAGCTCATCGCTATGGTACATAGCCTTTTTTAACTTAAGCGCAGTAATAGACTGGCGTTAACCGTAAATGTTTATACAAACAGTTTCTTTTCTCGCACGTCGAACACCCTTCCGGTTCCATGCTTTCCCAGCCAAATTTAATTTTAAAAAGTGCTAATGTACTCTCAATGCTATTTACTATCCTCTTGATTACCCTTTGCTCTTCCATCTCATTAATAAAGCTTCTGATTCTAATTCATCATCAACCAGTGGCCATTTATGTCTTAGTGGTTTTCTTTTGCCTTGCGTGGGGCAAAACCATTTTTATGTGTTATTTCTGTTGCTTTTAATATTGTTCATCTAAAGCAATGTCTAAGACCACTTCAATTTATGCGGTTAGTAAATGAGGTGGTCGACGCTAGAAATTAAGAGTTTAACATAGAACTAATTATGAAGTATCCGCTTGTTAGTCTGTCTTATAAAGTAGCTGTTCTTTGAAAAGAAATTACAGTGATTTTACTTCTAACCAATATAATACGATAAGAAAAGGGATGATTAACCGTTTATACGTGTCATGGCATATCCTGCAAAGATCTACTATGGAAATTGAGGATTAATCAGGCTCCAATATAGCTATTTTCATTGATAGTCCATTTTTTTGTTCTGATCGAAGTTTTGTAAAAATAGAAGATGGTAGGTGAAGCTGGCTATTTTCTGGATTGTTACAAGAAACCGATTGATCTTGAACGATGTATCTTATATATGATTTCCACTTGTGGTTTGAGATGAACATGAATCATATATGTTGCTCAAAGCCGAGAATCTCGTTAAGATTATAAATGCTCATCATTATTGTTGTATGAGTATGTTCAAACGTTACTAGGTTGTGTTATAAATCTTACAAGTCAGTTTGTTTTTACAACATTCAGCTGTTAGGGATAAGTTAAAGAAAAAATCAACTGCCAGACTCTGGTTGTTTAGATTTTTAGGGGTGAGTACACAAACTGTGGCAACGTCAGTATTGTTATTTCCAAATGATAGTTAACGTCTGTATAAGAGAGAAAGAAAAAAATGATCTAAATGAGAGTTACCAACGATACAATGAAGCTACGAGCTGTGAAAAAGAATAGACCCAAATAAACTGGTACAGTTTAGTGGACAATAACATTTTCAAAATTAAAAGAATTTTCAAGGAAACGTATTTATGCAGTTTAGTTCAGTCTCTTGACTACTCAATAGTTTAAGAAAAGTGGTTTCTTCAATTTAACATCCCTGAAGGATCGAGGTGTAGTTCCAGTGCAAAGGATCTATGAAGGCGTCACACATATAAGTGATGTGATTCAATAAATTTGATCTGGAAAATATTACAGTAAGATATTAAGCGCTCTAGAAACAGTCAGTCATGTAAATGTCATGCGTGATACATGCTTATGCGATAATGAGTTATTGAAAAGAAGATTTTCCCGCAGTAGTTACCATAGAACCCAATATACCCTGGCCTTTAACCCACAGCTGGTGGAAGAAGAGACCAATTAATACCGTTTCCAAGAGTATTTGCACGTAAGTGAATTCATCGAATTCTATTTGAATTCGAACTCGACTCGTCGATTTCTTGTTCCGAGCCAATATCAACTGTCTCACAACGCAAATGCAGGTATTAGAATAGAAAAATTTAAATGTCATTAGAAACATAGAAAATATCGTCTCTTCTATATGTCACTGGATGCTAAACAATGGCTTAATAGTTGAAGAGATTTCCTGAAGTAGAGATTCGGTTTTACATTAGGATTCGAAAAGTATAATGGACAAAATACGTGAACAACGTGGAAAAAACGAGGGAAAGAAAATGACAGTTGTACTTAGCATCAGAAAGACAGATTTAGAATTTCCTGGTCACGGGATGAAGAAGTCTTTCAAAATCCCAGAAGTGACATGATCCATCAAAGAAAATACAAATTAGACATAATTATAAAAATAGTCAATGCATTATTGCATACGATTTATGTTCTTTGATTTGCTTTATATTAAGACAAATTTATTTTGGAATCGTAGTATTGCAATCGATTTGAATTTCCACAACTTATTTTTTCAAAAACGTTAACGTTTTTTAAGAAAAGCAGTTTGAAGATTAAGTTTAGATTAAAATTCTTATCGCTGATCATGAGCCTTATAATACAGTCTTAAAAAATCTATAATTTTCGGAAGCATTACAAATTTTATGTGGGTAAGATGCATTGGACAAGCACATTTTTATTAAATCATTGTGTGAGCAAATAAGATCTTCATTTAAAGAGAAATTATACTGAACTGTTTAGATATATTATGATGCAATATATCACACAGGGCAGTAGTTTTAGTGCGATGTTCAATAAATAAAGCGCATTTAAAACATTTCATCCCAGAATTTGTGCGTAGCTCTGTTGTCAGTTTATATAGTTCCCTATAACTCAAAGAACGAAGACAAAATCTACTTTTCCTTCAGCCATGGGTCCCATGGGTCCCATGGGTCAAACGTTTTTTTTAAAGCTAGAAATAACTTTCTGGCCAAATTAACGAAATAGACGGCTGACCTGTACGACAGACACTACCACCACCTTTAAATTTGTTGATTTTAATGTTTTTTCTTTACTTTTTTCAGTGGAATCTTATAGATTACACCCTAAACTTTCAGATTGAACAAAAAAATTTGGAAAAAATTTCAATATTTAAACAATTATAGGGAGGCTCATTTTCTCAGACAACGTTATAGCAAATCGATCCTTCATTTTGGAACGACTCGCCGGTACGACATTACCACCACCTGTCAATTTGTTGATTTTCAAATTTTTGACTTTTTTCAGTGCAATTTTATCGATTACACCCTAAACGTTCCGATTGACAAAAGAATTTAGAACAATTTTAATATCTAAACAGTTTTAAGTGGTGCTCAGCTTCTCAGTTTAAGAAAAGGGCAAGAACTCGTAAAAAGACATAAACAAAGCGACACTAACGCGAGTGGTTCCGAAATGAAGGATCGATTTACAATAACGTTTTAGGAGAAACTGATCCCTCCCCACTAAAATTGTTTAAATATTGAAATTTTGACAAATATTCTTTTGATAATCGGTATCTTTGTGTCATAATCGACAAGATAGCGCTGAAAAAAGTTCACAAAATTGAAAATCAACAATTTAGTGGTGATGGTAATGTCGTTCAAGTCCGCCAAATAGACAAAGCAAGGGTGCTACTATAGCGTGTGGTTTAACTCTCGGTTCGACTATAGCATGTTGTTTTACTCTCGGTTCGACTATATCATGTGGTTTTACTCTCGGTTTGACTATAGCATGTGGTTTAACTCTCGGTTCGACTATAGCGTGTGGTTTGACTCTCGGTTCGACTATAGCGTGAGGTTTAACTCTCGGTTCGACTATAGCGTGTGGTCTAACTCTCGGTTCGACTATAGCGTGCGGTCTAACTCTCGGTTCGACTATAGCGTGTGGTCTAACTCTCGGTTCGACTTTCGCGTGAGGTTTAACACTCGGTTCGACTATGGCGTGAGGTTTACTGCAACATTTAACTATAATATAACATTGTATATGTATACAGGATGTGCATTGTGGGGATGTGCGTTGAGATACTTATCATCAAGAAAAGACTGCTGAGGTTTCTTCGATGTGTAAGGAGGAAGGAGGACTTGGAGAATTTAATATTCGCAGGACAGACAGAAAGAAAAAGGGACAAAGCAAACCAACGAGTGACATACTTGATAGGCTTGAGCAAATGGATAACAGAACAGGGTTTGTAAGTGGTAAGAAGAGAAAGGTGGTAAAGTTCTACAAGAGATAAGGATGTGGAAATCCATGGTCGCCTACGTCCTGAAAGTACAAGATACATAAATAATAATAAGAAGAAAATACATTTTTAATTTTGTTTTGTTCTATTATCAAATCTTATTCATTGAGTGTACTATTTTGGAATGTTTTCCATTTTTTACAAGGATTTCACTTATCGAATCTAGTAACAAAATTAAATATTTTGCTTGTTTTGACTTATATTTAAAATTCTGGTTTGAATATATTTTCTATTCAATCTATCTAATACAAACGATATCAATTTATTAGAGTTTAATTTGAAATAGTGTAAATTTGTGGAGTTTGCTACATTGTGGAAATTACGTATTTCTGTATATTCATTCAGACGATTTCTTAAAACAAATGCTCAAAATTAGGTAAAAGTAATGCATCTAATTCTTTGTGTCAGTACTTATGAAATTACGTCCCAGCTTTCGTACCGGGTGCAATTTCGATTTTCTAAGAAAGGCAAACATTAATCTGCTCTATTCAATACAGGTTAACGGTTCGATGAGACAAGTTCACAATCCGTTTGTTAAGTTGACTTTCGCACAAATATGCATAGGAAAAATATGAATTCATCTAATCTACAACCCAGTGAAAGATTAAACAGCCAAGAAGACTGCACTATCTGACTTTTTTTTGCGAAAAATCTTGAAGGCCTGACCCAATAGAAGAACCCATTCCGCAGGAACTGGGGGTATATGGGAAGGTGGTAGCCTATATATCTTTAAACTGACATATTCGGTGCTGAGTCGACCACAGAAGATGATAGAATCTAAAATATTTGTTCTACTATTAGATTTTTTAGAAGAGTAAGGCGTTAAATATTTGCGGATAATGTAACGGTTAACAAGTCAGAAACAGAAAATAGTAAGCCGAATTCAAATTCTGGTCGTGTTCGTTACTTTCACATTAGCACACATAAACTTCTGATATCTATGAATCTCTCTCTTCTCCCCCCAGGTATGGGTGAAATATTACTGTAGTCTGAACTCTCAAGTTTGTTTTACAACCAGTCTCTAGATAGTAGGTCGATAAAAAAAGAAACTATCCCTAGTCCCATGGAAAAGTTATCGGAATGTGTAGGCACGTAATAACGCACTAAGTCATATTCGATGTGCAATCTACTGTCGTCTAAATTACTCATTTCTTGTATTCAGCTGTGGCTTCTGGTGGATTTGTTCTTTTTGTTTTAAATAATTGTTTCACCCCGAGCAAGACAGTATTGCCACTGGTGCGTCAGGGGTTATATAAGAGGAGAGAAAAGAGAAAGAGGGACAGGTTATGTGTGGTCGGAGAATATATAAGATAGTGATGGTAATGCTGATTTGGAGAGAGTTAAATTAGAATAGAGCAAAAAGGAAGAAGAAAAAGATGCAGTGGGTGTCGGGAAAAGAAAGAGAGTGAAGATGAGAGGTAGTAATTGATGTTGCATTTAAAATATTGGAGATTGTATCTATCAGGGAAGCAAGGATACGGAAGGGTGTTCCACGGGCAGGAAAAGCAAGAAAATATGTTATTTGAGTAAATATAGCGGCTAAATTTGATTGTCTTAAATTGGGGGGATCTTGTTGCTAGTCTAGTAGGTCGAGGAAGTTTGTGTGAGGGGGCACCAGGGAGCTATGTTTGTCGGAGCAGAAGCCGTGAAAATATTTGTAGAAGAGACAGTTTTAAGAATAGCCGGTATTAAATTTTCATGTACCCGCTGAATATATAATATGGCTGTTGATAATTACTTTATCAATATTAAACATTTTTCTTAATACTAATTTCTCTCCTAACCTACAGAATAAGCGTTATTATGGCCGAATCGTTACTGTATTAATTATAGTCTAGCGCAGGTATCTGTCTACTTAAAAAAAATTGTAAACGCTTGAGAATGCCACAAAAATCGCAATTAGTTTTACGTTTTATTTATTTTTGTTTTTCTTTCTCAAGTTAAACTAATCAGTCAGTCAGTTAAATGCCATACGTGATACACGAAAGAGACATGACTGACTGGGCAGAAGTTTATCCCGCAGTAGGTTGCTATTAATTTATGTGGTAGACTTGTCTCCAGCCAAGGCTATAGAACCCAATCTATCCTATTATTTAACCCAAAACCGAAGAGAAGAGACAGATTAATACCTTTCCCAAGGGTATTTTTGCGCGAGTGAATGCAAGATTTTCAACTGGAATTTGAAATTCGCTTCTCAGTTTCTCATTCTGTGCCGATATCAGCTGCACAACAACGCACATCCACTAAATATGGAACGCTTCACGTGTCATCTTTGTGCTGTGGCCATGCTAATCTTCTCTGTATCGTTCTGATTTTAGCATATGTACTGCTGAATACAAGCGAAACAGAATACAAAGAAAATTAGGCTTTGGTCTAGCTTTTCTATCCTGTAACAAACCTACACGCAATTAAAGGCATATTTGCAGCACGTGGTAAAGATGACGTCATTAAAACTACATCTAATGACTATGGTTAATCTCTTCTTTTTCATTTTAATTAAAGCTCTTTTTTAATTTTCATTTCTTCAGATAAAATTTCTAAAAGTAAGGAATATCTGAAAAAGTAAGGAATATCTGAAATCTGAAAATATATCTGAAAATCAACGTAAACGAGAAAAAGTTAATGTGAAGAGAAGACATTAAAATATTCTCAAGACAGAATCTGATGATTTCTGAAGCAGGAAAACTACAAGTCTGAAAAGATTTCAACAAGCGAGAAGTGTGAATGAAGAAACTTTTAGAATAGAACTAACAACGCCAACAGAGTCAGTCAGTTAAGTGCCATACGTGATACTCGCTTTGGGCGATCATGTCTCGTAAGAGACATGACTGACTGGGCAAAAGATTATCCTGCAGTAGATTGCAATTGCTTTGTGAGGTAGACTGGTTGCCGACCAAGACTATAGAACGCAATCTGTCCTACCATTTAACTCATAGCTAGAGGGAGAAGAGATAGATTACATTACATTATTATAGAATTTCCAAGTATTATTGTAGAATAAGTGGGGGATCAGTTTATTGCTTCATAACAATAAAAACTGATCTCCCACTTTATGACCAGTAGAAATTTTAATTATGTTTCCATCTATTATATTTAGGTAGTCATTTAAGTGCCATACGTGATACAGATTTGGGTGATCATGTCCCGAAAGAGACATGACTGACTGGGCATAAGATTATCCCGCATTAGGTTGTCATTTCTTTCTGCAATAAACTGGCTGCCGACCAAGGTTATAGAACTCAATCTATCGCCTTATTTAACCCATAAATAAAGGGAAGAGTCGGATTAATACATTTCCCAAGGATATTTTTGAATAAGTGAATGCAAGGAATTCAACTGGGATCAAACAGAGTACAACGTTTAAATTCGCAAGTCTAACTAGCTAAGAAGTCTCATAAAAAAAAATTCAAATTTTTCACATAATGATTATTCCAATCATATTATTATTATTATTATTATTATTATTATTATTATTATTATTGTCATTTTTCATCATAAATCGATTTCTGCGATGGTCGCACTACCCACCAAGTGTGTAGAAATAACTGAGGCAGGTCGTGAAGTGTTGTTATGGCTCGATTTCATATTTTTTATATCTCCCTAACACCTCCAGCGTTACACAGACAAAGTTCTCCTTAGTGTGTTAACTGTACTTAAGATATTTTTTGTATATCTCTTAAACTGGGGTTTCCAGGTATCATTTCAATGCGTTTTTGTTCATTTTTTTATCATTCCAAGTGCACCCACTATCAGTGGTACGATACTTGTTTTCACTTTCCACATTTTCTTATTTCAATTTCCAGGTATTTCTTGACAGTTTTTCGAATTCCTTGTTTGCTATATTACAAACCGCTGGACAAACCATATCAATTAAAAAGCTACTTTTTTCTATTTGGTTTTTAGGAATAATGCCCGGCCTCTTTTTCATCATATTATTATTTCTGCTATGGTCGCATTACCTACCAAGTCTGCGGAAAAACCCAAGGTAGGTCGTGGTGTGTTGTTATGGTTACGTTTCATGTTTTTTCTATCTCCTCTATCATTCTTAGCGTTACATAGACAACGTGTGTGGGCTGTACTTAGTGTGTGGGCTGTACTTAACAAGACAATTTTTTGTATATCTCTTAAGGTGGGGTTTTTAACGATTCTTTCAATGTGTTGTTTTGTTCCTTTTTTATCATTCTAAGTGCACCTAATATCACTTTCACGATTCTTGTTTTCAATTTCAACAGTTTTTCTATTTCAATTTCCAGGTTTCTTTCTGGTTTTTAACAATAATATCCGGCCTCTTTGCTTCAATTTTTCTGTCTGTGTAGATGGTGTAATCCCATAGAATGGTGATATCTTCTAATTTTGTAACCGGTGTTGTGTGATGTTCATACTAGTGATAGTTTAAAGATTTTCCATAGTGTTTTCACATTGTCCAATGTATATATTGCCCCACTCTATCGTGACAATCTTTGTATTTATTTGGAGCATGTACAGAACATCCTGAGATTAGATGGTCTATTGTTTCTTGACGTTTATCACAGGACCTGCATTTTGGATCCACAGTATTATTTATAATATTTGCCTGAAAGTTCCTAGTGAAAACTATTTGGTCTTGCGCTGCAAGAATAAAGCCTTCAGTCTCAGACTTTAATCCAGATGAACGTAAACATAAATAAGTATTAACTTGATCAACATTGGATTTATTGGCACGTTCTGGATATTAGCCATGAAGAGGTGTGTCTGCCAGTGATGTTTGAACAGTTCAAGAGCCTTATCTTTGGCTTTCATGTTCATATTTTTGCCGCAATAGTTGTTTCTTGGCTTCTGTTTTGCTTTTCTACAGAATCTGCTAAATGTAAATCTTGTTTGTATTTACTGCCTTCTTTTTTTATTAAATATTTTATCTTTCTGTTTTCATGTTGCTTGACTAATTGTATCACCCAGTCCTTTGTTGTTTCTGTGTATGTTAGTAAGCCAATAGTTGTTGTCTTGCATGACAATTCTAGCTGAATATGACCTCTTCCACCTTCTTTACGGGGTATGTATAGACGGTCTCCATCAGCCTTTGGATGATGCATCTTATGCTTAGAAATGATCTTTCTTGTTTTAGAATCCCTTCGCCTGATGTCGTTTAGAGTCTAGTTTAAGATGTTCAAACTTTATTGGACAAATGGGATTGCAAGGCTATTAATGGCCATAATCTGTTCTGAGAATTCAATTCAGTGTTTAATATCAGTCGCAGCTTTCTATTGTACTCTTTACGCACTATTTCTTTCATTTTTTATGGTGAATGTTTTCACTTTCATTTACACCTAAGTATTTATAAGATTCTTCTGGCTCTAAATCTTTTATTCTTACAGCAGGGTCTAAGTTAATTGAGGATGTTTGTTGTAGCAATCCTCGTGAAACTGTAGCTTTAGCACATTATTCAATATGAAGTTCATTCCAATATCTTCACCGAAGCATTTTACAGTTTGCAGAAGACCTTCCAGCTCGTTATCATTCTTAGCATACAACTTTGAGTTATCCATGTAAAATGGATGGCTTATTTTCTTTTGGGTCTTTTTATGACCACATTGTGTCTTAAGTTGACTGGTTAGTGCTATTAGTGATATGCAGAATAGTAAGGGAGACAAAGAATCACCTTGAAATATACCTATTTTGATGTTTATTTCATCAGACTTATAGGTTCCATTTATATGATTGAGGTAAAGGGTTGTTTTCCATATCGACATGCATTGTTTGATGAAATTGATGATGACGGGTGATATCTTGTATATATTTAAATTCTTCAAATCCAGGAATGTGGCGCACTATCAAATGCTTTACGATAATCTATCCAGACAGTAATAAGATTTGTCTTTTCATTGTAGCAGTTTTCCAGGATCTTTATGTAAATAAGCAATTGGTCTTTACATCCGTAACAGCCACGTTTGCAAACTTTTTGTTCAAGCGGTAATATGTTATTTCTTTCCAAGAAGAAATATGTCTGTTTTGTTAAAATAGATTTTAATAGTTTGTATGTTGTCGGAAGGCATGTAATTTGTCTGTAGTTTTTCGGGTAGTTTGTGTAACTATTCTAAGGTTGAAGAAATGTAAATCTTTGGTCATCCATGCAGGAACTTTAGTGGAATCTCTAACAATTTCTTGAAGTTCTTTGGATAGATTTTTGTGTGCCGTGTTTAAATAATATAGCCAAAAGTTGGGAATTTTATCTATTCCTGGAAATTCCCATTTGTGTGCTTTTTTTACTACACATTTAACATCCTCTTTTGATATTCCAGCCCATGTCTGTTCTGGTTTATTTTTGGTTCGTTCGATATCTTGTGCAATCCAATCGACCTCTTTGTTATGTTCTTTAAGGAAAGCCCTTATTTTTTCCCAGTACTGTATAACTTATTCCATTTTGGAGAGGACTGTCACTTCAATCTTTTTTTTTACCTATTTCCCAGTAAAATTTCTTTGCATTGGTTTGAAAAATTTTGTTTTGTCTGTAGAATCTTGATCTTTTCTCATAGCGTCTGATTCTTTAGCCTTCAGTTGTATTATTTGCTTTATTTTTTCTTAGTTGATAGGACTTCATTTTCATTTCTAATATTGTATTTTTTCCGACTCTTCTGCTTTTTCTAGTTCTTACATTTATTCCTCTTGTCAGTTCATCGAATATTGATAGTTCACTTCTAAGTTGTTTGATTTCTTTCTCTGTTTTTCTTTTCCAAGTTGGATCTTCTTATCTGCGAGACTGCCTTGATTTAATTTGATGTTCAATTTGCTGCTATTGCTGATGCATATATTGCTTCATTGAGATTTGTACGAGTGTCTTCTTCATCCAAAAAAGAGTGCTGCATTGTAAGACTTAATAGTTTCGAGTTAATGCTTTGTTGGTTGTAATTTTGGGAGCTGTTCTGGTTCCTCCATTGCAATATTTTGTATTTGACTTATATGGTTCTTGATTTCTTCCTTGGCTTCTTGTAAACTGTTCTTGGTTTCCGTAAAATAATTCTGTTCAATGTGTTCTGAACTTGTTTTATTGTCGTCTTGTAACTGATTCAGATCACACCTTTCCAGCACTTCTAAACCTCCAGCATTATCTTCACAGTGATTTGTGTGTATCACAGTTTCTACTTTATGACCTGTGGTTTGTTTGATATTACTACTTTTTTATTTCTGATTCCGGTCGTTTTTCATATTTTGTTGATTCGTCTATTCTGGTTGCAATTCTTTTTATCTCATTAATTTAAGCCTCTGTCAATCGGTTATTTCACATGATGTATCTTCGTACATTGGCTTATTTATTTTCGTCAATGTATTTTCTATTTGTTTGTTCAACATTTTCTCGCCAAATATCATATATGTGGCGAGTGATATTTTTTGAGGTTAGAATAACGATTCATGAAATGCAATCATAACGACTTTGTACTCCTCACGAGACCTATTTATTTTTTCAATCTTTGAATATACTGTTATAGATCTAGCTGGAGATTTTTCAGGGCCATCATTAAGATTATCCTGGTTGTGGGGATCTGAAGATTCATTACTTGTGAGGGAGTTTGTTCCTATGGTAGACTTTTCGACCTCAGGTAGGTTCCCTGCTGAAGGACGGGCTCCTTGTTTATCCACTTGAAGAGCCATACTGGACGTTTTACTTCTGTTTTTATTTCTCATATTTTTCCCACGAGTGATGCACGGGTCCAAAAGTCCACCCAAAGTTGCTCGGCGCGTATTTAACAGGATACCGAAGCCTGTAGGGGATCGTTTGTAACCTCATAACTCAGTAGCCATTCACTCATCGGCACGATTAACACCTTGAGTTGCGGGTTGCTGTTCGGAGTTTTCCTTCTCCTAAATGGATTGCCAAGCAACAGCTGACAGTGCCGTGGGTGGAATTCAAAGAGAATGACTCTGGTTAAAAAAACAACAACTTGGGCGTAGCAGCCGCTCAACGAAACAAAACATCACTACACTAGAGTATTTTTGCTAAAAAGATTTGTTGCTACTATCACTAGTCCTTGTAACAAAAATAATTGTTAAGAAAAATAATGGTAAAGAAAAAGTTGACATACGTTTAAGTCTATTAGTGCTGTGAGATTTAAAATAAAAATAATAATTTGTTTGTCTACTGCATATTCAGTTGTTTTTTCATTAAAGTCGTCGAAAATAGAGTTATCAAAATAAAATAAATTAAATAAAGTAAATAAAATGCATAAATAAATAAAAATAATCGGAGAAATTATAATCAGAATGTTTCTCATCGTATTTTTCCTGATGATTTGTTTTGTTTATTGTTTTTAAGAAGATTATAATAGTTTTAAAAACAAATTTAAAATTTATTTCGAAATATCGACGACTAAGGGAAATATGAATAATAAGAAATCTGATGATCCTATTTATTATGATCATTTGAAGAAGACAGTCAGTTAAGTGCCATACGTGATACAGGCTTGGGCGATCATGTCTCGAAAGAGACATGACTGACTGGGCAGAAGATTATCCCGCAGTAGGTTGCCATTGCTTTCTGCGGTAGACTGGTTGCCAGTCAAGGCTATAGAACCCCATCTGTCCTGCTATTTAACCCATAACTGGAAGGAAGAGATGGATTAATACCTTTCCCAAGGTTATTTGCGCGTAAGTGAATACAATGGATTCAACTGGAATTCGAACTCGGCTCCCCGGTTTCTCGTTCCGTGCCGATATCCACTGTACCACAACGCACATCCTTTTGAAGAAGAAACAGATGAATTCAATAATATATTAAGAAAAATTCAAGTTTATGTTAAATTAGTAAAACGGAATTTCATATAGAACAAAATTCAAAGAGAAAGACGCTGGTTAAAAAAAAAAACTTGGACAAAAACAAACTTATTATTATTATTATTATTATTATTATTATTATTATTAATATTATCACTAATTTGGAAAATTCCTTTGGTCATCGCTAGGAGCAAAATAAGAACACGTCTATTCAAAACTACACTATCTGCCCAATTTTCATAGCACGGCCATGGGGTGATGACCCCCACCATCCACACAATTTCCTCCATCGCCTACTTCCGAAATAAGTGACATCTCCCACCAACCATTTGAAAATAATCTTCTTAATATTACCCCCTTTATCGGCATCCTTTGCACAATCAAAATCATTCTCTTTATCCCATGTGCCAATTCCTCCATTACCCCAACCATCTCCATTATCGATATCAGCAGATTTCCCAATTCTTCCCCCAACTCCTATCCTATACTTTCTCTCCACCGGCCCCATTATCTTAGTGACGCCATCGCCTCTAGCTTGTTCTATTCAAGCCAATTCCAGCTTTCTTACCGCTTAACGCTTCACTTGGCACGTCTACTACGAAGGTCATGATACTTTTCTTCATTCCATCACCTTGCTCATTCCAAACCCGGCATATCTTCAACGGTTTCCATTCTTATCCCCACCCTGCAAGTTTCGCGCCCATCTCTAGCGCCTTCCTCATTCTCTGATTGTCAATCAAAACAGCCAATCTACTCACCGGCCCTTATATGCTGGTATCAGCTTGTCTACTTGCTTCAATGATTTGCAAGAAAGTCCAACTTCCTAGACTTTCTTTATTTACCTCTTTTCTTGCAACGATTGGCAATTCTAAACATCGATACTTTAACTTCGTCCTTTTTTTTCTTTTTTAAAACTCTTCATATTTTTTTAATCCTGTTGTCATCTTTTTCGTTTTTTCTCTCGCTATCTTTCGTTAGTTTTCTTACTTTCCCACTTTCTTTCTCTCTTCACGTTTTCTTTCTTTCTCTTCATTATTTTATTTCTAAGTCTTCGAATGTATTTATTTATGCATTTCGTTCTATTTTTCTGTCTTTTCTTTATTTATTTTTTCCTTCGCTTTTCTTTCCTCTTTCATTACCGGTTGCTTTTCCTAATCATATTTTTAATATATATATACTTTTTTCATTTTTTTCTTTGTACTTCATTCGTACTATGTTTATTTATTTCTTTTCTGTTTTCCTTCTATTTCTTTATAGATCTCATTATTTTCTTCTATTTCGCTTTCCCCTTCTAAATTTACGGTACCTTTCATAATATATATATATATATATATATATATATATATATATATATATTATTCATATCAAGCCGAGCAAAGGCGGTAACGCCACTGATGTGCAGGGGGATACATAAGATTAAAAAGATTAAGTAGAAGTGAGTGAAGAGAAAGACGAAGTAGTTAGAAAGGAGCAAGAGAAGGATGGGAATACAAGTGTGATGACAGTTGCAAATGTGGAGAGAAAGGAAATGATATACAGGGTGGGGAAGAAAGAACTAGAATCAAGTGGTTAAGAGATGAGTATGGACATCGCATTTAAATTCTTGGAGGTGGTAGCCGTCAGGAAAGCAAGAATAAGGAAGAGAGTTCCATAGTCGGGAAGTGCGAGAAAAGGAACTGTAGGAGTAGAATTGCTGTCTGCATTTCGCTGATCTAACTGTGAAATGGTTAGACCCAGTTGCCAATCTGGTTGCACGAGTAAACACCTGTTGCAGAGCTACCAATGATTTAAGTTCATTGGAGCAGAAGCCATGAAAGTATTTATAGAAAAGACAAAGGTAAGTCACATCCCGTCGGTGGGGAAGTGGCTGGAGTCGAGCCACTAAGTCGGTACCTATCACATTACTGATTCTCAAGAACAACGAGATGAACAGCAAGGGCGCCTGACTATATATGGCAGCAGAATTCCATGCACGGACGAATTGTTGATTTGTATATATTCAGGATGGATTCAGGCGAGAAAAACATCCTGGTCCGACACAGTGACCCAACTTTCTTAGCAGTGGATTTAGCTATTGACTTAATGCAGTGGTTCCACTTGAGATCAGAAGAAAGTGTAAGGCCGAGGAGGCGCAGTGTATTGCTCTCAAAGAGACTCGCTTGTTCCATGCTTATGGGAGGCAGGAGAGGTTGCCTGTGATGATTGACAGACAGCAGCTTGGTCTTAGACGCATTGAAATTTGCATATTTATTTCGTTCTATTTGTTATCTTTCTTTCGTTCTTTTAAATGTCATTTCCTTTTCTAATCTATTTATTTTGGTCTTTCTAATTTCTCTCTCTCTCTCTCTCTCTCTCGCCCCCTCTTTATTTCGGAATTACTTTTTTTGCTTACTCTTTTTTAGTTTCTCGTTTTGTAACATTGGCTTAATGTTTTAAACCATCAATGCGTTTAGTTATTTTCTTTCTCCTTTCTTTTTTCTCACTCTTGCATTCTTTTTTCGATTTCGTATGTGCGTTGTGGTGCAATGGATATCGACTCGGAATGAGAAGTCGGGGAGCTGAGTTCGAATTCCAGTTGAATTCACTGCATTCACTTACGCGCAAATACCCTTGGGAAAGGTATTAATCCGTCTCTTCCTTCCAGTTATGGGTTAAATAACAGGACAGACTGGGTTCTATAGCCTTGGTTGGCAACCAGTCTACCGCAGAAAACAATGGTAACCTACTGTGGGATAATCTTCTACCCAGTCAGTCATGTCTCTTTCGAGACATGATCGCCCAAGTGACTGATACTGTATTTAAATAAGAGTATCGCGAGTATTTTTGATTCTCAGAATTATGTGACAGTTTGTATTGCAATTAGCTATTCTGTTTATGAATCCATAATATATGATATACTAGCAGTTTAGCCCGGTTTGACTCGAATAGTTTAAGGAAAAATAAGAATAAAAAACATATAATGAATTTACATAGCAAATGCTTTCACAACGTCCACCTGAGTCATTTTATAGATATAGATAACAATGTAGAATGTCTATTGGATTATGGTGGGAGTGGGAGGGGCAACATATGCAGATACAGATAATATTTTTCTCCCCCTAATTTTGGCTTTCTGAAAAAAATCAAGGTGTTGTTGGCGTTCTAAAATTTTGATCTTCTTCTGAGTGCAACTTCCGTCGAGCTAGACTGGAAAATGCAGACTCTAAGTCGAATCTATAAAACAAAACAAATACTTACACAACGTCCACTCTCGTCAATTTTATAGATATAGTTTTAGCGAGCTAATGTCATCCCGACGTGGTGAAATGTTTCGCAAGCTTGTCTCATTCAAACCTATTACAACTGCGTAGTGAGTTCGATGCTCACTAGTTACTTGATATATTTGGCTTTTTGCCTCATCTAAGCAGCGCTTAGAAAATCAATGGATTTTATGAGCCACTCTACCGACCATAATTATCAGTCCGCCCAGGTTTAAAAAATGATATATTTCATACTATTTTTATTATTTATTGCCAAGTGGATACTTCTAAATGAAAATAGAATGGTTCTTTTGTTATTATTACTTTGCAAAATTTTACAAGGCAAATAGCGACACTTTACCCATCGCACCCTGTAGATTTGCTATATATACACTACCGGTCATAATTATTAGACCACCCCTGTTATTTAAAAGAAATGATATATTTCATACTATTTTTATTATTTATTGCCAAGTGGATAATTCTAAATGAAAATAGAATGGTTCTTTTGTTATTATTACATACGCACAAATAACCTTGGGAAAGGTATTAATCCGCCTCTCCCCTTTAGTTACGAGTTAAATACTGTGGGATAATCTTCTGCCCACTCAGTCATGTTGCTTTCGAGACATGATTGCCTAAAGCGTGTATCATATATGGCACTTTACTGACTGACTGAATTACAGCAGTAAAATTCAGATATCTACTTCTCAATTTAGTCAGTAAGTTGAGTATCTTACAAGAATTAAGCTTAGATGATCATGTCTCTTTCGATTCATAATTAACTAGGCAGATAATTTTTTCTGCAGAAGCTTGCCATTTGATTCTGCGACTATAGAAACAAGTCTGTCCTGCTATTCAATACTTTATATCCATATCAGTGAGTTAATGCCATACGCGATACTTTTGGGCGATTATGTTAAGTAGATTTTTCTCTTTTTTTTTTCTAGAAAGACTAAGGTTCAAAGATTATGCTTTACTATCTAGTCTTAGATAGAAAAGCATAATCACGTAGAAAAAATGAGCACAAGACACAAGAGCGGATGACAGGTACAAGAAAGTTCGGTTTATATAGACCGATATAAACTCAAACTGTTTCTGAAAATATAATTATTGGGTTTCAATATTTATTTAAATGAACTAACAAATAAATCGTGTCATTATAAAATTATTTTCAATTCATGATATAATTTATTTTCTTTTATATACAATTTGTTTTGTATACAATTCAAAAAATGAGTATAAGAAAATAATCTATTAGGTCAGACGGGACAAAAATAATGTCATTATGCGACTCTGCTAAAGTTTCAAACCAAACTCAGACTTTAGTAATTTAACACAGAAATAGAAAGCAAAAAAAAAAAAAAAAATAGAAAACAGAAAAAGAAAGGGTTTGCAAGAATATTTATTAAAGTGATCCAGTCACTTGGAAATATAATTAGGCCTCACGCACGCAGACTATATATATATATATATATATATATATATATATATACTCCAAATGAATAAGAACGAATAAAATAATTGCAATGTTCAAAAGTTCACACAGGTTCTAACACAATAATTATTAATATATATATATATATATATATATGTGTGTGTGTGTGTGTGTGTGTGTGTTGTTGTTGTTGTTGTGTGTGTTTGTGCACTCGCGTATGTAGATATATGTGTGTACGTATGTACACAAAGAAATAAAATGCACACATGCAAACATAGATACGCATGTGCATATATATAATTAAACATTTACGCGAGCATGTGCATGCATACACACACATACAGAGGCTGCAAACTTAGGTATACAATAAGTATTCTACCTCTATTACAATAATGTATTCTACGATTCATTGTATTTTAGAATCCGTTTAATTTATTAAACTAATTCATAGTATTTTTTTTCAAAATTTTTATTATAATACAGTTATCATAACCTTTACTTTTAATTATACAATAATATTAAAAGTTATGCAGATAAAGAGAAGTCTTGGAAAGATGGAGACAAAATTTTAAATACTTGAGGTTTTACTATGTAAATAATTAATATATTTCTAAATGCAATATTGCGCGTTTTCTTTACTGTGTACCTACTTTTGCACACCTTGCACACACACGCGCACACACATACACACACACATATATAACCTATGTATATTCAAAGTTTACATTTCAGTAATAGCTATTTCAGCACATGTCTACTAAAGACATGCATTGTTCAAGCCCTGTCGGTTTGAACATAAAGAAATTCAATATAACAAAAATAAAGTTTAGTAAAACAAAAGGAAGATAGTTGGTTAGGAAAAGGCCAGGAAGAAGAGAGAGGTATAGTATTTGTTCACTTCTTTTTGGAGTGGAAGACAGCAAATTTCCCAAGAGGACAAATGTAGCCGTAGGAATATACTAAAGAGTTTCTAATATAAAAATAAATAAAAAAAATTATAAAAAATGAATATAATTTTTTTTATTTTTATTACTTATTTGTATTACCAACTAGTATTTAACGGATAGACTTTGGTAGGTCCTTATGTATGTTTCAATGAGATCGAATCGACCTATGGTTTGAGCGATGCAAGGTGTGTCTGCTTGTCAGACGGGTGGTAATTTTTTTTTTTACTCGTTTCACCCCAAGCAAGGCATTCCACTGCCACTATTGCGCTTGGGGCTACATAGGGGAAGGTAAATAGAAAGAGTGGTTAGACATAGGAAATCTCAGAAGAGGGGTGATAGATAGTTGGGAGGATGGGAAGAGTGTTTGAAAGAATGGAAGTGAGTTAGTGTGTTAGGAGGTGTCTATTGACCTCACATTTAAACTCCTGGAGATTGTAGCCGTCGGGGAAGCAGTCATGTGGAAGGGAATTCCACAGTCGGGAATTCCGAGAAAAGAAACTGTTGGAGTAGAAGTTGCGGTTGCATTTTATCAGTTTCACTGTAAAAGGGTGGGATCTAGTTGCTAATCTAGTATCTCGTGCAAATTCGAACCTAGGGGGCACCAGTGATCTAAGTTCTTCGGAGCAGAAGCCATGAAAGTATTTATAGAAGAGACACAGGGAAGCCACGTCGCGCCGGTGAGAGAGAGACTGCAGGTGTCTGCCAAGTCAGTATCGATCACATTACAGACCCTCCGCTGTACCTTTTCGAGAAGCCCAAGGAGAATAGCAGGGGCACGCGACCAGATATACAATAGTATTCAATGCACGGGCGGATGGTAGATTTATAAATGTACAGGATAGATTCAGACGGAAAAAAACTCCGAGCCCTGCACAGAGAACCGATTTTCATAGCAGCGGATTTAGCAATGGATTAGATATAGTCATTCCACTTGAGGTCCGAAGAAAATGTGAGACCAAGGAGGCGTAGTGTTTTACTCTCTGGGAGGCAATTGGATTGTGTTGAAATGTTCTCACTATACCTATTTCCAAAGATCTAACTAATAGGACACAGAAATGCGAACAGAAATAGCGAAAGATGCCCTGAACAAAGTATTAAGAAACTGAACAATTTCACTTAAAAATAGGAGATTGCGGAACTTTTAACATTTATCCAGGGCAGTGGTTGAATATATTATTAAGTTCGACATTGAATGAATCTCGGCAGATTTCCAACTTCACATCTAATTCATTTCTCAACAGAATTTCAACACTTTTACAGAGTTAGATGTAAAACCTCCTTAGCTACATTTTGAAAAACAAAATTGAATTTTCGTTCAGTAGAAAAAATATATGAAGTCCGAAAACCGAGACTAACTTCATAAGTACATAATTGAGTGAGTGACTAAGGCTTATAATAAAAAATCTTACTCTTTCTAAATTTTTCTGTTTAATATTTTTGTATGCAATTTTCGACGTTAAAAGTTTTGCTGATATCTTTTATCATTTTTGTCAATCAAAACTTGCTTACCACTTATCATTTTGCAAGAACTGAGTATCAGAATTAATTATAAATAATAATTTCTTATTGTCTTATTAATCAATTGCATATATTTGTTTCTTTTTAATATTTTTTGATGCGGCTTTCAGCATTAAAGTTATACTAAATTATTAGTAATGATTTGAATAATTATGGATTACATGAAAAAATGCACGTATGAAAAGTAACATAATTAAGATTATATTAAGCCTGAAAAAGAACAGAACAAGTTATTAAACCTAGAAAAGTAAAAGACAAAATATTCTAGTAAAATAAAAAATAAGACATTTCCTACTTAGAATATTGCAGCTGAAACTAAAATCTAAATTTCACCGGGGTATTTTTTAATATAACGAAGTCAGATATATTTACTCATTAATGTGGACGTGTAAAATTTCTACATATAAAACAAAATGAATCAGGTTAGATTTTGCATTTAAACATTCTAGAGTTTGATGGCATATTACTAGTTCGTTCTGCCAAATTGCTTAAGTAATTTACAAACTTAGTTTATATAAATTTAAGAAAATCTAGAATATAAGCAAAACTCTGGTTTAAATAGAAACGTCGTATGAGATAGGTACTTCCGATCTATGAAATTAAACTAGAAACACCGATGAGTAATTAGAGCATGAATTACATCTAATTACATCAACTATTAAATCACACTACACACTAAATCATATTTTAATTCAAAATTTTGTTAATATTCAAAATAATCAATTGATTGAATACTTGCGTTTGTTTATTGATGCCGTAAACGAGTTGCTGTTATATATTTTAATTGTCTCTCTAGAATATTCAACAGAAAACAGAAACGCTCATTAAAATTTTAGAATTCCATAATAAACTTACGACAATTAAAATGATTTAAAAATGACAAAAATTGAAAATATTTTTGATTGTGAAATACAAAACTATTCATGATACTATAAGACAAAAATACAATAAAAATATGTACAAATACCTAGAAAAAACCTAGTTGCATAATCTTTAACAATAAAAGACTTAGCGAGTAATGAGACAAAATTTTTAATGGACGAAAGAGGAGGGACGTTGAGCAAAACAATGAACTCATATAGAAAAACCGAATACAAATTCGCACTCAGTGAACCAAATTGCATACAATTAACCATCAGATCTAATTCAATAAGCAACAAACTAAAATTTGTTCCCTAGTTTAATAGATTCAAATATCTTTGAAGAGGTATCATATCGATTAATGTTCGTCTTTCTTTAAAATACTATACTGATATTTTTTCCATATCACAACTTTTAACGTGAACAGTTTTGCTTCCATCTCTGCGAGGTTTATATCAGCAGTTCTATCAATAAGCCATCATTTTTCTTCGTACCTTGCGGTATAACTCTAAACTCAATTCCACACGAATTATTCAATCAATCATTCAGGTTACCCAAAATCCTATACCGAAACCTTTTCTTTACCTAGCTTCTTTTACATAATATTTTATCGTTGCTTAAATGCCTTAAGGGTATTCACAAATTCTAGCCTTTAACTTCCCAATCAACCAAGCCGCACACTTCCTAGCAATTTACAACACTCCGTGGTCTCCCTCCATGGACTCACTCCTTGCTCTAAGAAGCTTACCGGGAACCAATCTTGTTAGGCTAGAACATCGACAGAATAAACGAAATCATAACGTTCTAGAAAAGATATCAGCGACTGGTGAAGAATGTCTCACTATGTCAGATGGAAAATCCAATACGTAGAGGATTATCCAATATACTGCTTGATTTACTGTGATCGCACCACAGATAAAGGAGATTTAGGAGGTCGATCAGATTAACATTATACCACAAGATTCTCAAGATCATAAACTCTGCACATTTACTCAATTTCACTCTATCGATATAAGTTCCCCTTCTGTAGGCGTCGACATTTATTTATACCTACCATCATTTATTGTCGAATTCTTCTTCCTCTTCTTCTCCGGTTTCTTCTTCTTCTTATAATTATTATTATTAATAGTAGTGGTAGTAGTAATAATGCTAGTAGTAGTATTTTTATTATTATTTTTAGTAGTAAAAGTTATAGTGGTATTTTATACGACGTTTTATTTTACTTGTTTCTTTGTTTTTTTTAATAGTATAACCCCAAGCAAGGCGGTAATGCCACTGACGTGCAGGGGACGCATAAGAGTAAAAAGATTAAGTAGAAGAGAGTGAAGAGGAAGACGAACCAGTTAGAAAGGAACAAGAGAAGGATGGGAATAGAGGTGTGATGACAGTTGTAAAGGTGGAGAGAAAGGAAAGGATATACGGGGTGGTGAAAGAACTAGATTCAAGTGGTTAATAGATGAGTATTGAGATTGCATTTAAATTCCTGGAGGTTGTAACCGTCAGGAAAGCAAGAATATGGAAGCGAGTTCCACAGGCGGGAAGTGCGAGAGAGTAACTTATTTACTAAATGTTGGTCATTATAAGAAATATGCTGAGTTTATCAGACACCCAGTGAGAATTATGAGGAACTAACAGACGAGAAGGCGCCCAAGTTTGCTCCTAGTTCTGTATATATATTTTGAAATAAGATGATAATGATAAAATGATAAAATTAACAATTTTTATTCAGAAAACATTCGAAATTAATTGACCGAACAGCTATTGTAACTGTTAATTAAAATCTATGCAAAAAAAATGTTTTGTTTTTTTAAAACTGAACATTTAGAACCTTTAGAAAATTAATTTTTAGTGCTATACGTGGTATAAATACACGGGTGATCATGTGTCGAAATAGACATAACTGACTTCGCATAAGTCAATCAGTTTAGTGCCATACGTGTTACACGCTTGGGCGATCATGTCTCGAAAGAGACATGACTGACTGGGCCGAAGATTATCCCACAATATGTTGCCATTGCTTTCTGCTTTAGACTTGTTGCCGACCAAGGCTATAGATCCCAATCTGTCCTGTTATTTAACTCATAACTGGAAGGAAGAGACGGATTAATACCTTTTCCAAAGGTATTTGCGCTAAGTGAATGCAGTGAATTCAGCTGGAATTCGAACTCGGCTCCCCGATTTCTCGTTCTGAGCCGATATCCAATGCACCACAACGCACATAAGTAGCTTGCCATTAATTTCTGCGGTAGACAGTTTGCGACAATGCCTACAGAACTCAGTCTGTCCTTATATTTTACCCATAGATGGAGCGAAGGGACGGATTAATACGCTTCCCAAACGTATTTACACGTAAGTGAATGCAACGAATTCAAGTAGAATTTGTGCTCGATTCTCCACTTCCTAATTCTGAGCCGATATCTATTGCACCACAATGCACATTCGGCAAATTAGACTTTCCAATGTCGCTACTAATTATAAATATTTTTAAAAACTAATTAGTTAAATATGCTAATATAGATGCTGTTGCTCCTGCTGCTGAGAGTGTTAAAATTATGCAATTTGATGGAAACATTCCGCTACATATTGAGAAAAGAGTGCTGAATTGATATGGGACATCCATCGCCGTATCTGGCAGTGGATGCTGGACAATCTTCAGACGCATGAGAAAAAAATAAAGGCAGCAGAAATGTGATTCTACGGAAGGATATTGATAATTCTTTAAGCATGGGGAGTATGCAACAGGAAAGTTTTACAGAAAAATTGCAACAGAAAAGACACATCTACAGAGCATCAGTAAAAGTCAACTGAAATTGCTTGGACATATAATGAGCGAAGATCGTCTGAAAAACTTTTGACTCACGAGACATATTTAGGAGAAGATAGATAGCTAAATCCACTGCTTAGAAGGTTGGGTCACTGTATCGGGTCAGGATGTTTTCCCTCCAAAATCCATTCTGCATATATACAAATCAACCATTCGTCCGTGCATGGAGTACTGCTGCCATATATGGTCAGGCGCCCCTGCTGTTCATTTCAGTGTTCTCGACAGGCTCCAAAGGAGAATTAGAAATGTGATAGGTACCGACTTGGCGGCTCGACTACAGCCACTTCACCACCGACGAAATGCGGCCTCCCTTTGTCTGTTTTATAAATAATTTCATGGCTTCTGCTCCAACGAGCCCATTGACAGTTAGATTAACCAAATGCAGACGGCAATTCTACTACTGCAGCTTCTCTCGCACTTACAGCCTGTTGAACTCGATTCCGTATTCTTGCTTTCCTGACAGCTACAACCTCCAGGAATTTAAATGCAGTGTCAATACTCATCTATTAACCACTTGAATCTAGTTTTTCACCTCCCGTATATCCTTTCCTTTCTCTCCACCTGTGCAACTGTCATCACACCTGTATTCCCATCCTTTTCTTTCTCCTTTCTAACTAGTTCGTCTTCATTTTCACTCTCTTCTACTTAATCTTTTTACTCTTATGTAGCCCCCTGCACATCAGTGGCATTACCGCCTTGCTCGGGGTGATATGATTAAAACAAACAACTTACCTTACAGAAAGTTTTGGACAGCCATGTTCACCTATATTCTGAAGAGAGACAACACACAGACTTCGAATCTTTAGAGCCTGGTAGAGAATCAGCTTCTTTACGATTTATAGAATCCTATAGAATATTTCAATCATTCATCTAAGAAAATTGTTGTATACATATTATTATTGTTTATAAAGCTGTTAATGATTTTGACGCCATGAATATTTTCCATATGAATTTCGACGCTTAATGAAGCTTTTTAAAAACATTAATTTCTTTCTATGTCAATGTTTTTGTTTGGTAGCATCTTACAATATTGAAAGTTTTAGACCTTCGGCAAGCTCACCCGTATTACGCTTCCTTACACGATATACAAAATTGTTTGGTTTAAAATTGATTGTTTAATTCTGCATTATACTTAATAAAACAGTATTACTCATATTATTATTGATATAGAATTTTCTGCTTTCCTGCGTAGGGTCACATATTTATGGCTTCAAATGTCTTCATCTGTGACATTTTTAACGGGTTTCATAGATTTCAATGTATCAATTTCCGTTTGAATATCAAAGAAAATTTTCTTGTATCGTTCAAATAGCATTTTGAATAATAATCATCATCTGTTTTCTATCAAATTTTAAAACTTCACAACGTTTACTCTCACCTGTATTATTTCTTGGGTTTGCTACTTAGACGGAAATAATTCTCCTTTCACTCACCTTATGATGATTTCATCTGTTAAACATTTGCCCGTTCGGTGACCTTCCATAGGATGGGAACAAGAGGTTGTTTTTAATTCATTTTTATCAATAACGAATAAATAGATAAATGTTTTTCTTCATTTTTTCTTTAACAAATTCACCCATTTATAACTGTTCTCATGAGACGTTGATTTTTTTGTTGTTTTTCATATTTACTCCACTATCTCTTTTAGGACAAAATGTCACGATAAAACAGGCAGTCAGTTAAGTGCCGTCCGTGATATACGTTTGGGCGATCATGTCTCGAAAGTGATATGTACTGAGAGGGCAGAATATTTTCTGCAATATTTTGCTATTAGTTTCTGCGGTAGACTAATTGCCAATCAAGTCTATAGAACTCAATCTGCACTGGTATTTAACTCACAGCTAGAAGGAGATGAGACAGATTAATACCTTTACAAATGATATTTACGCGTAAGTCGATGCAACGAATTCAACTGGAAATCGAACTCGGTTCTCTGATTTTTAGTTGCAAGCCGATATCCGCTGCACCACAATGCACATCTGTTTTTAGGAAGACAAGTAAAAACTTTGAGATTTTGGTTGTGACTTTTTTGTTAATTTTGAAATAATCTAAACTTATTTATAAATGGAACCTTGTCTCTGTGTGTGTCCGTTACATATAGACTCCGAAACGGCTGAACCGATTTTCTTGAAAATTTACACATTTGTACTATAAGCGTCTGCGAGTGTTCTCAGCTAGGTTTTGTGTCGAGGTACCCCAATAAATATCGAAAATCGATAATCGAAAAAATCTGATTATAGAAAGAGTGGTCCGATTTTAATCAAATTTGATACACTCATAGACAATGACATAAGAAACGATATTCAGAAGTTTCAATATTGCAGTTCTTACAATAGTGCAGAAAATCGATAATATATATATATATATATATATATATATATATATATATAAGGCAAGATGTTTGTGTCTGTGTCTGTTTATCTGCCTGTATGTCTGTATTTTATTTTTTTATTTCAGCCTTTTTATTTTAGTTTTTGCTTCGGGTTTGGCTCTAAGTAGGTATAATTGTAGTTCTTAGTCTCAGCCATGATAGCATTTACTTATAGGATTTATTTAGCTTTCAAAATTCAGTTTACGACGAAAAAACTTATTTGATATCGATAGCAGGAAATCAAAATTTGACATACATCCATTCATTTTTCTTTCAGTCTACGTTTTCGCTTTAACTGTAAACAACTATTGCTTTTTAGTCTTTCGTGCCAACGTCCAAAGAGTCTGAGCTCCAGGATCATGGATTAGTTTTAAAGCTTTCATTACACCCGAGCAACGCCGGGCTATACTGCTAGTTACATATATTACAATGTTAGAGATATTCATATCAATTAGAGCACATTAATAATCTTGTACGTATTTTGACAGAAGACGAAAAACTGTCACCGTAATCCGATGACGCATTGCAATAATGAGTGATGACGTAAAAAATATTAAGATAATTATCACTAAAGAATATTTTTTTACCTACAAATAAAACTTAAATGTGCAGAATTACTTTATATCAATCGATCCATGTGGTAGTCAATGCTGAAGATTTTCCTTATTAATTCAGAGAAGACTTGAAACCACATGAGATCTTGTTATATGGAAGGCTGTTGCGTATGATACAACGACAGTATTTAAAGGAAATGAAAGCAAAAATTATAATTTTTCTTAGAAGAATCAATTCAAATTCATAGGATACAAACAAATTAAATCGCCTGAAAACTTGTCGATCACATGATATATTGCATGTCAGAGTGGCAAATTGAAAACTTAAGAAATCTACCTAATGAACACCATGCACATATACATATATATACTATGTAACTTTCCCTTTCTTTTTGCATGAGCTAAAAAATCCTTTATGTGTCGTGTCTCTTAAGAACATGGGTGAACATGGCTCTTTACAATTTCCTATCTGTCGTAGCTAAGCCCTCTCGATTTTATTGTAAATTCTAGAATTTTATTAATTAAGACACTTTTTTTAGCTTTATGAACTGGAACGTATACCTTCAGTGAGTTAGTTAAGAGCCATACGTGATACACGCTTGGACAATCATGTCTGGAAAGAGACATGACTGATTATCCCGTAGTACGTTGCCATTGCTTTCTACAGTAAACTGGTTGCCAGCTAAGGCAATAGAACCCAATTTATCCTGTTATTTAACCCATAACTGGAGGGCAGAGATAGATTAACACCTTTCCCAAAGGTATTTGCGAGTAAGTAAATGCAAGGAAGTCAACTGGAATGATAAATTTTCTCTATCATAAAAATGAAATTAGTCAGTTTTTCATGAAATGGAGAATTCTTCTAGTAAAATTTCACAATAAATCATTTGTGTATTCTTTCGCGCTCGTTCTCCCACTGAAAGGATTTGAGGGTTGCACTAAAATTGATTGAATGATTGATTTATTGACTTTTATGATTTTCAATCTTCGAAGTCTATTGAGATGTAGAAAATATTTTTTTCAGGTTGTAAGAATTTTTCGAGAAAATATACGTCATATAAATTAAAGTGAAAGCAGTAGACTCATGATTTTTTCTAAGAGTACTTACACGTAAGGAAACGTGCTTGAAAATTGACACTTAGCTATTTGACTTCCAATTCCGAGACTTTACAAATCAACCATTCGTCCGTGCATGAAGTACTGCTGTCATATATCATCAGGCACCCCTGCTATTCATCACAGTGTCTTGACAAGCTCCAAAGGAGAATCAGTAATGTGGTAGGTACCGACATAGCGACGAGATGTGGCTTCCCTCTGTCTGTTCTATAAATATTGTCATGGCTTCTACTCCAATGAACTTAAAGAAATGATGCCCCTGAAACAGGTGTTTACTCGTGCAACCAGACTGGCAACTGGGTCTCACCCATTCACAGTTAGATCAAACCAATGCAGACCACGATTCTACTCTTTTAGCTTCTTTTCTTGCACTTCCCGCCTATGGAATTCGCTTCCATATTCTTGCTTTCCTAGTGGCTACAACCTCCAGGAATTTAAATGCAATGTCAATACCCATCTCTCATCCACTTAACCTTAGTTTTTTCCACACCACTCTCTATATCTTTTCTTTCTCCCCACCTTTGCGACTGTATCACACATGTATTCCTATCCTTCTCTTGCTTTTTTCCAACTGATTCGTCTTTCTCTTCACTCTCCTCCTATCTAATCTTTTTACTCTTATGTAGCCCTCTGCACATCAGTAGCGTTACCACCTTGCTCGGGGTTATACGATTAAAAAAATTGCACTACCTGTATATACAAGCTTACAGTTCCTGGTATCTCTGAGCGGTCATAAATCTAATCATTGACCAAGATAGACGGTGTTAATAACGGTGCTGTTACGAGAACCAGTGTGTCAACGTTATATGGCCGTAATCCTAGCTAAAATAGAGACATTATCAGAGATGATCAGAGTAAGAATGCATGAAGAGTATAAAAAGAGAAAATGAAAATATATTTACCGGTCTCTAGGACAGGAAGGAAGTTACGAGTCAAAGGATGTGTGATTAAATCGGAGATTTAATTTACCATTTACAACACGACGAATGTTTACCAACGTGGCTAATGGTTGATTCAAATTTGAATGAACTGATGTTAGAACTCTAATGATCCTCTCCTAGGCTGCTATTAGGGTCCGTTGAGACATGGAAGGATTGCTTGATAGATTGATGATTTGATGGATTGTTGCTTTGATGAATAAACCTTTGTCTGACGAGAGAATGACTGCTTCAATAACATTTGGGGATTATAGTCTCGAATAGATAACACAGGTATCGGATTTGTATTACTTTATCAATGGCGACCAACAATGCTACGTCTAAAATGATGGGGAGATTTCTTTGAGAATGGGAGAGAGAGAGAAAGACAGAGAGTGAAAAAAAAGAGAGAGATATTTTTAATGTAAAGTCAATTTTAAACCAGAAGACATTTTATATTTAAAAATAAGATTTTGTAAAATATTTTTCAAACATTATTTTCAACATTTTGAGCCCTTTCCCCGCCTTTACTTCAAGGGTATGTTTTACTTTGTAACGTCATAAAATATTGAACCGAATTAATTATATTCTTCGTGGATATGTGTGTGTGTGGGGGGGGGGGGTCCACGACATGGTGTAATAGATAACAAACTTGTCTCGCTAGAACCTAATACAACTGAGTAGTGAGTTAGATTTTCACTTGTTACTCCTTACTCTCTACCTTTTGCTATATATCTCGCACTTCCCGCCTGTGGAACTCACTCCCGTATTCTTGCTTTCCTGACGGCTACGACCTCCAGAAATTTAAAAGCAAAGTTAATACTCACCTACTAACCACTGGACTCTAGCTCTCTCCCCTCCCCTGTATAATCTTCACGTTCTCTCCGCCCATGTATCTGTCATTGCACCTGCTTTCTCAGCTTTCTATTGTTCCTTTCTAACTAGCTTGTACTCCTCACTCTTTTCTAATTAATCTTTCTACATTTGTGTAACCCCCTGCACATCAGTGGCGTTTCTGCCTTGCTCGGGGTGAAATGATTAAAAAAAAAAAAATATTGAAGTGGCCCTTAGAAAATCAACAATTATTTCTTTCAAGAGGTAAATCCTTATCATCAAGCATTACATAGTGAACAAATTTTATCAGATATGTTAATCTAGTATATTTCACCTTTGTGCTACTTTATAATCCCCCACCACTGAAGAAAATTAGATGGTTTTATTTGCTACCCGACCACATTATGGAAATCATGAATGCCAAGATAAAAAATATGATTTAACCAGAAAATTTAAAATTACTTTTTTGTAATCATGGAGTGAAACATTGATATTGACTTCTCTTTTACTCGCATTAATAGTGTCTATAACGCCGCTTTTTCTGTATGTGTGTTTCGTAATTTCTAGTTAACTGTGAAGCACATTCAGGGCTCAGTGAAAAAAATATTATCATTGTTCGTCATCCATTACATCACGTCTCCGGCAAGTCTCGCCTATGCCGTGCCACCGGACCCTGATGGAATTGTGATGTAATGAATATGCATACACATTGGTTCCCCTCACTGTAGCATGACTGGCTGGTGTCAGCCATAAATATAGACGAAGGCGGGAACGCTATGACGCATAAGCCTCCGCCAAAGCATACTACATACGACTACGACGAGTACCAGTCTATTACGGCTACTTACTAGATTACATTGCCAAAACCACTTAGCTACTTCGAATAGTATATATATCCTTTTCCAGGACATATCAAAAGGGAAGAGAGGGTGAGGCTGACGACCATACACAACTCCTCCTCACTTAAATCTAATTAAAGGGCAAGTCATGACTTCTACTACCATTTCAAAGCCCTGCGGTGAGAGACAAGTGGTCAAACGAGACAGGTGTGGACCGAATGACGTCGCAGCCACAACTCTGCTGCAGCAGTCTCTTCCGTGCAAAAGATTGGCCTTATTACTCAACTCCGCACCCATCAAAAAAACCCTTAGTGACTAGAAGTCGGAGTCTTACTCACCTGTGAGGGACAAACATAAGTTAGCTGTTGGTAGCACCCCTTTTTGCACATAAGAATAGACTCGCCTGATGCGTACGTATAATCCTGTCAAAACAGAAAACAGCAGTAGTTGTCTCGCTGTAACTGCCTTTACACTGTCAGTTCTCTGCCTTCGGGCAGGGAGCGCTCTCTGCTTCCGAGCAGAGAGCACAAACCCAGTCGTGGTTCCGCCGAAGGCTAGAACCACGACTCGGTAAAAATAGACAGACATATTTTTGGCCCGGCTACATGGCCGGGAACACCCACATTAAAATGGCCGGATGTGTCACATCCGGCCTTGCGTGGGAAGGCTAGTAAATACAGTACTTGCCTCGCTGTAACTGCCTTTACACTGTCAGTTCTCTGCCTTCGGGCAGGGGGCGCTCTCTGCTTCCGAGCAGAGAGCACAAACCCAGTCGTGGTTCCGCCGAAGGCTAGAACCACGACTCGGTAAAAATAGACAGACATATTTTTGGCCCGGCTATATGGCCGGGAAAACCACATTAAAATGACCATGTGTCACATCCGGCCTTGCGTGGGAAGGCTAGTAAATACAGTAGTTGCCTCGCTGTGATTGCTTTTCTCACTGTCCGCTCTCTGCTTTCGGGTAGAGGGCACTCTCTGCTTCCGGAAAGGGAGCACTAACCCAGTCGTAGTTCCGCCGAAGGGTTGAAGCACGACTGGGGAAAAATAGACAGGTATTTTTTGGCGGGGCCATATAGCCCGGAAATCCCACTCATAACTGACCATGTGTCACATGTTGCCCTTAGTGGGAGGGACAACTAAATAATGTTGTTGTCAAAGAGAGTTAGTAAGGAGTCAGTTGTCCCGTAAGTTGGTGCATATTAAGTTGGAGTTGTTTTGGATATAGACAAATTACCTGGACATACTTCCTCACTACAAGACTGTATATATTGATTCCTACCAACAGTATTCCTACTATTCCCGAATTGACTAACCCGTGTTCCAGCTTGTATATTTTTGTTGAATATAACTTATTTTTTCTATCGCCATTTCTACTTTTGTTATTTATTATTTCGTGTGGCTTCTCAACAAGAATCCACATCATTAGCAAAAATTCTTCTGGTGTTGCAAGAGTAAAACCTTAGGTCTCATCTTTTATCACCGCAGTAGAAAGCCACTGATGCGTTTATCTAGATCAGATTCTTTGGTACAAATAAAGTAATGAACATGAAGAGTCTTATCTTGCCATCATTTCTGCATTTGATGCATTTCATTTGCTTTGCTTCTTTTTTAGGTCTTTTGCCGCTGCAGTAGGTGTATCATGATTTGTCTGCACTTCGAAGCCCATTAAATTTCCCTTGTGAATTTGTAAGCCTCATTTCTTACTGAATAATGTGTCTTATTTCTTTCATGTTCTTTAAAAGAGATCGTTATCCAATTTTCTGTACATCTTCAGGAATAATTGAAGACCGATTGTTTTGGTTTGGTAAGAAAGTTCTAGTTGAAATAATCGCATGTTTCATTCGGATCTACACAAATACAGATGAACTACATCAGCCTTAATATAATGCATGCAGTGACAAGTGAGAAGTTTTCTTCTTTTCACATGCATTCGCTCAATGTAATTTATGGTTAAATTAAAGATACTGGAAGTGTATTTAATTTTTTATGACTGAGTTTCTCTTTTTATGGATTCAACTTCAAATTTAACACAAAATACACATTTTTTTCTTACTTGCTTTTTCATTTGCGTATAATATATTTCATCTTATTCGTTCACTCCTAGTTATTTATCGTCTTCTTCCTGTTGCAGTTCCCTAAACCTTGAGACAAAATCTGCATTTATTGTGTGTTTATATAATTCTCCCTTTCCTGAATGTCACTTTTATCCAATCCGATATCCATACCGATGTCGTCAATGAAACATTTTTCAGTATTGTGGATAAGTTACAACCCATTGTCGTCTTCGGTAAAATAGTTACATATCATCCATGTAGAATAGGTGATTAAATAGCTTCTTTGTATCCATATTGTTACTGTTTAGATCATGCGAAAGTGAAACAGACAGACATAACAGTAAGTCAGACGGAAATACTATAAAGGGTCACAGTAAGTCGACTTGAATGATTCTTTGTCTGATATTTAAAAAGTTGAAAGTGATACTAATTTTATATGATTTTGACATAATTTTCCACATTACCATTACAAATTTTAAATTTCCTATCTTCAAGGATATTATTATTATTATTATTATTATGTCATTTTTCATCATATTTCGATTTCTGCTTTGGTCTCACTACCAACCAAGTCTGCGGGGAGACCTAAGGCAGGTAGTGGCGTGTTGTTATGGCTTCATTTCATGTTTTTCTATCTTCCCTATCATCCCCAGCATTACATAGATAAAGTTTTCCTTAGTGTGTGGGCTGTACTTAATAAGACAATTTTTTGTATATCTCTTAAGCTGGGGTTTCCAGGGATTCTTTCAAGGGATTTCTTTCTTTATTATTATTATTATTATTATTATTTCCAGGGATTCTTTCCAGGGATTTCTTTCCAGGGATTTCTTTCCAGGGATTTCTTTCTTTATTATTATTATTATTATTATTATTATTATTATTATTATTATTATAAATTATTATTATTATTATTATCATTTTTCATCATATTTTTATTTCTACTGTGGTCACACTACATACCAAGCCTGCTGGAAGACATAAGGCAGGTCGTGGTGTGTTGTTGTGGCTCCATCTCATGTTTTTCTATCTTCCCTAACACCCCTAGCGTTACATAAACAAAGTTCCTCTTAGTGTGTGGGCTTTAATTAACAAGACAATTTTTGTATATCTCTTAAGCTGGGGTTTCCAGGGATTCTTCAATGTGTTGCTTTGTTCCATTTTTTATCATTCCAAGTTCACCTACTGTCACTGGCACTATTCTTGATTTCAATTTCCAAATTTTTTTATTTTGACTGTTTTTCAAATTCCTTGGTTGCTATGTTACAATCCGCTGGACAAGCCATATTAATTATTAGGCAAGTTTTTTTCTTTCTGGTTTTTAACAATAATGTCCGGCCTATTTGCTTCATTTCCCTGTCTGTGTAGATGGTGCAGTCTCATAGAATGGTGACATCTTCTGTTTCTTTAACCGGAGCTGGGTGATATTCATACCAGTGTTTGTTTACATATTTTCCATAGTGTTTGTACATTGTCCAATGTGAATATTGCCCGTTTCTATCGTGACGATTTTTATATTCATTTGGGGCGAGTACAGAACATCCTGAGATTAGAAGGTCTAATTTTTCTTGGTATTTATCACGGAACTTGCATTTTGGATCCACATTATTATGTATAATATTTGCCTGAATATTCCTAGTGAAAAAACTTTGGTCTTACGCTGCAAGAATAAAGCCTTCACTTTACTCCCGATACTCGTAACCATCGATGAGTATTAACTTTATCAACATTTGAATTATTAGCACTTTCTAGATATTATCATTATTGCTTGTTACCGTTCATTTGTATGTGGCTTTTAAGTGTCAGCAAGTTTCTTCAGTACTCCAACTCTCTATTAACAATATTGCAAGTGTTTTAAAATGACCTTATCGGACGGCTGATACTCTGAATATGAAACTGGGCAAAAATTCTTTGGCCAACATTTGTGATACTTTGTACAATTGACCATTGCAGCGTAACGGTTTACATTTCAGTCAGTCAGCTAAATGTCAAATGTGATACACGCTTGGGCGATCATGTCTCTTTTGATCGATAACTGACTAGGCAGATGATTTTCCCGCGTAATTTTGCTGACTGCTGGCTAACCAAGGTTTAAGAACCCCATCTGTCCTGCTATTCAGTTCATTATTTGATGGAGAATAGATGGATTAATACCTGTTTGCGCGTAAATGACTGCAACGAACTCAATTGAAATCCGAACTCGGCTTTCCAATTTTTTTTTATTCCGAGAAGATAACCATTTTACCACAACGTAAAAGCTTGTTTTTACTAAATTTTAAACCAATACAGTTCTCAAGAGTGATGGTAAACTCGACATTTTGTAATTGTTAGCAAGGTTGTCTCGTTAGAACCTATATCAATTGAATAGTGAAATCGATCCTTACTGTGTACCCCATACATTCGGCCTTGTGTCACATGTAAACTGTGCTTAGAAAATCAACAATGCTTAAAAGTGATGAGATGCAATACTTTATTGAGATTTTCAACTTCCCATTGAAAAGTCTTAATAAAGTGGATCTAGCATGACACATTCTGGCAAGTTCCATCCAAAATTCGGTGTATTTCTTCCGTGTATTTCTTCAAATTCTCGGTTCATTGTCATTGATTTTATGGTAACCAAAAACGGTTAGATCAATTAAAAAAAAATTGTGTCACTGGTTGTTATATAGTTTTGGTTAATAATAATTTTACGGAACACTGAAACAAAAGTTTGTGTGAAAAACATGTATAATTACATGAAAGACATGGGTTTCTAATATGTATTAGATAATCTTATTAATAATACTGTAAGAAAACATTGGAACAAAAGGTTGAGTAAAGAACAGACTGAGTTACTTAAGAGACATGTGTTAATAATACATTAACAGCGATTACCGTAGTTTCGTGCGGCAATGCTTTCGACTCGAACGCCCCAACTTGCTACCCACTTACTGACAATGGTTGCGATGAGGCGACGTTCAGCTCATTGCAGATAGACGAGTCCATGTGCAACAAATAGGGTGGAGAAACTTAATAATCTTTCTGTATTAAATCCCAACTGGTCGTTTTCTATGACCATCTATAGCTTGTAATTGTTCCTTTTCTCGTCGATTTCACATCATCATGTTCACTATTATTCAGATGTTTTGCTGAAAAATTGTCAACCCAGGCGAGAAACCCATCCAAATAAAAGGCTTACCTTATTTCCACTGTTCGGGCGGTTATCCTCATCTTGATTATCATGTTTACGATGTTTCGGTCGTTGTACGCTCCAGCCTTCTTTAAGTGCTACGAATTTTGAAAAGAAACCTTTATTTCGATCACTGGGATATATCAATCTGATTCTATATATCAGTCAGTTAGTTAAGTTCTATACGTAACACATGCTTAGGCGATCATGTCTCGAAATAGACATGATTAACTGGGCAGAATATTATCCCGCATTAATTTATGAGGTAGATTGGTTGCCATCCAAAGCTATAGAACCAAATCTGTTCTGCTATTTAACCCATAAGTGAATGGGAAGAGAAAGATTAATACCTTTCCTAAGGGTATTTGTGCGTAAGTGAATGCAAGGTATTCAAACTCGGTTCCTCGATTTCACGTCCAGATCCGTTATCCACTGCATCACAACGCACATTTTATATCTTCTTCTTCTTCTTCTTCTTCTTCTTCTTCTTCTTCTTCTTCTTCTTCTTCTACGTGCCCTGTCCTTTCAGAACGTAGGCAAATAGAGCTTTCCGCGTCATTCTATCCCTTGTGACTCTTAGCACGCTTTCTCCTGTTACACCACGCAACCCTCGTTTTGACATCCACCTGCTCAGGCCCTTCAAATATGTTATCCGCTGCCTTCCTCTGTCTCTATTTCCCTCTATCTGGCCAGTCAGTATCAGGTCCTCTAAGACCTCCTTCCTCATTGCATGTCCCAGGAACTTCAGTTGCCTCTTCCTGATCCTCACTATTAATTCCCTTTCGTCGCTATTCTTTCTTACACCTCATCATTGCTCACATGCTCGGTCCATGATATCCACAACATCCTTCTGTAGAAACACATTTCCGCTGCTTCAAATTTTTCTTTAATCTTCGATGATATTGTCCAATATTCGCAGACATATTAAAGAACTGACGTCACATAGCAAACTAGCATTCTCGTCTTTGTCTCTCGTAAAATTTACCTGTATCTAAGCACATTACTCATGTTGGAACGTGTCATTCGCCATGCCAATTCTCCTTCGGATCTCTGTGTCGCACTTCCTATCTCCTGTTAAAACACTTCCTAGGTATTTAAATTTTTGTACTTGCTTGATTCTGGTATCCCCGAACTGTATTTCGCATTTTGGGTTGCACATTCTGCTGATGGCCATACATTCAGTTTTCTTAAAGTTTATTTGTAATCCTTTTTTGTCACTCTCCGCCGCTCCCTTCTGTAGAAGGTCTTGTAGTTTCCTTTCATGGTCCGCAATCAGCACTATATATTCTGCATACATTTTTTTTTAATCATATCATCCAGAGTAAGGCGGTAACGCCACTGAAGCGCGGGTGGGGGGGGGCTACGTAAGAGTGAAAAGATTGGAAAAAAGAGCGCGGAAAACCACATCATAAGCAGGAAGCAAGGGATGAACTTCTTCACCTGTTCAATAGACGTGGGTGGAGTGAGAACCGGGTGATAGTTTAGTCTATCTACTACAATTGATAAAAAAATAAATAAATAAATAAAAGAGTGAAAAGAATGGAGAATAGAAAGCCGGAAACCACATACTAAGCAGGGAACAAGGGATGAGTCTCTTCACCTGTTCAATAGTCATAGGTGGTGTGTGAACCGGGCGATAGTTTAGTCTATCTACTCCAATTGAGGAATAAATGAATAAATAAATAAATAAATAAATAAAAGAGTGAAAAGAATGGAGAAGAGAAAGCCGGAAACCACATCCTAAGCAAGGAACAAGGGATGGGTCTCTTCACCTGTTCAATAGTCATAGGTGGAGTGTGACCCGGGCGATAGTTTTGTCTAACTACTCCAATTGAAGAAAATAAATAAATAAATAAAAAGAGTAAAAAGAATGGAGAAGAGAAAACCGGAAACCACATCCTAAGCAGGGAACAAGGGAAAAGCCTATTCACTTGTTCAATAGTCATAGGTGGAGTGTGAACCGAGCGATAGTTTATCTATCTACTCCAATTGAGGAAAAAAAAATAAAAGAGTGAAAAGAATGGAGAAGAGAAAGCCGGAAACCACATCCTAAGCAGGGAACAAGTGATGAGCCTCTTCACCTGTTCAATAGACATGGGTGGAGTGTGAACCGGGCGATAGTTTAGTCTATCTACTCCAATTGAGGAAATAAATAAATAAAAGAGTGAAAAGAATGGAGAAGAGAAAGCCGGAAACCACATCCTAAGCAGGGAACAAGGGATGGGTCTTTTCACCTGTTCAATATTCATAGGCGGTGTATGAACAGGGCGATAGTTAAGTCTACCTATTCCAATTATATATATATATATATATATATATATATATATATATATATGTGTGTGTGTGTGTGTGTGTGTGTGTGTGTGTGTGTGTGTTAAGGATGGTGAGTTGACAAAGTTTTAACTTAGTTAAAGTCCAATCAAAGAAATAGGAAAAAAGACAACACAGTAAAAAAAAACTTAAAATTAATCATAAATAATTACAAAATCAGGACTTACTAAAATTTCAAAAAGTCTAACCAACCCTTATATGCATGCTTCACTGCCAGTTGTCAAATGTTGTTCAAGTTGTAGCCTCCAATAACTAATCCGTCTCATTCTATCTTTGTAAATCTACTTATATCGTTACCTGTCCGTATGCAGTCTGTTTGCTGCCAGTAGAAATTCTTGATTACTCTTATGTCTTTGCCGAAAATGTCGAGGTTGCCGAGCATCTCCATCAATTCTTTGTGTCGTATCTTGTCGAATGCCTTCGCATAGTCAATGAAACATAGGTACAAGTCTTTTTTCATTTGTATTGCCGTTTACATTTTAAAATGTTAAGACGTTTATATAGAGAGGGAAATAGAAATTCTGTACCTAACTTCAACGTCCCGTTTTTAGTATTTTTTGTTTTTTTTCTAAACGGGGTGGAAAACTAAATTCAGTGAGTCGCGACTGGCGATTAATTGAAAAATCAAGATGAAATAGTCTGCCACGAGAGAGAGAGAGAGAGAGAGAGAGAGAGATAGATAGATAGATAGATAGAGAGAGAGAGAGAGAGACAGTCAGTCCAAATTCAAAATCATCGTCCCGTGGAGATAATAGAACGCGAATATTATCGTGCTATTAAAATTTCAGCAAACTGATATATTTTCTTACATCACTTAACTTTGACTTACTTGTAATCTTTTATTTATTCGATATATATACATATATAAAAATCTACACCGAAGTGTTGCTGTCTTAAATCTGTTTTCATTGTAAACCATTTCTTCGCGTGTCTGGGCCAACTTCGTCAAGTATCAACAAGCTAACAACCCAACGAGGGCAGAATCGACCGAAGTAAGATGGGTTGGGAAGACTCAGATTGAGGTGGTGTTATCTATCTATCTATCTATCTATCTATCTATCTATCTATCTATCTATCTATGTCCGCTTATTCTATCTATCTATCTATCTATCTATCTATCTATCTATGTCAGCCTATTCTATCTATCTATCTATCTATCTATCTATGTCTGGCCTATTCTATCTATCTATCTATCTATCTATCTATCTATCTATCTATCTATGTCAGCCTATTCTGTCTGTCTGTCTGTCTGTCTGTCTGTCTGTCTGTGTCGGCCTGTTCTGTCTGTCTGTCTGTCTGTCTGTCTGTCTGTCTGTCTGTGTCTGTTCTGTCTGTCTGTCTGTCTGTCTGTCTGTCTGTCTGTCTGTGTCTGTTCTGTCTGTCTGTCTGTCTGTCTGTCTGTCTGTCTGTCTGTCTGTCTGTCTGTGTCGGCTG